>VYXD01010246.1:236203-267635 GCA_013397195.1 Hylia prasina
GATGGGATGCTCACTGCAGCCCTGCTTGTCTCTCCCACAGCATTGTGACCAGCTGGATCGAGACAAGGACAGTGAAGTCTGAGAAGGCCGCTCTGACCATCCTCTTTGACAAGTACCTGCCACCATGCCTGGAGAAGCTCAGGTCTGGGTTCAAGACAATCACCCCTGTTCCTGAGGTCACGGCCATACAGATGGTTCTGTCCCTGCTAGAATGTTTCCTGACACCGAAGAATGTCCCAGCAGACTCACCCCGGGAGCAATATGAGCTCTTCTTTGTCTTTGCCTGTATCTGGGCCTTTGGTGGGGCCTTGTACCAGGACCAGGTACAGCCACGGGACTGCCCAGCACCTGCCACCCCTCTCTGCATCCCATCATGTGTCTGGGGTCTGAGTGTCTCTGTTTTGTCCTCCAGCTAGTGGATCACCGCCAGCAGTTCAGCAAGTGGTGGCTGACAGAATTTAAAACCATCAAGTTTCCTAGTCAGGGGACAATTTTTGACTATTATATTCATCCAGAAAGGAAGACATTCAATTCTTGGGATGAAAGAGTGCCAGAGTTCGAGCTCGACCCCGACGTCCCCTTACAGGTATTTCCCACAATTTCCATGTTTATATGCTTGGTTTGACTGTCACTCCAGTCTTCCTCTCAGCAATTGGATGCTCCAATCCATGGAGCATCATCAGGATCTGGACTGGTAGCACCCATCAAACCTGATGGCTTCCTATGGTTCCCTTTACCCCACAGAAGCCTCACACAGGGGCTGTGAGTTCCACATCTCCTTTACCTTCAGATTAACCTGCAGCTTCAGAGAGTCTCTCAAAGTAGCTGTAATATTGCCTGAGTGCAAAATGTCCTTTAGCACTCGATTTGTTTCCTACAGTGGCATCCTGGGGGGTTATCTAAGCTGTCAGGGAAAAGGGCGAGGAGCTGTGGCAGTTTCAGGAACTGTCCATGTTGTCCACTTTGTTTTGGTCAGAAAGCCTTTAGAATAATGGAGCACGCAAGACATGTTGCTTTAGAGAGGGACCAGGTTTGCATGCAGAGAGCACCTGGAGCTGCCAGGAGTGCTGTGCAGGGCTCTGGCACGCTGCCCACTGCTCTGACAGAGGATCCTGCCAGTGCCAGGGCAGTGCAGAGACTGACAGTGCCTCTCCCCAGGCTGCCGTGGTGCACACCACAGAGACCATTCGCCTTCGCTACTTCATGGACCTGCTGATGGAGAAGCAGCGGCCGGTGATGCTGGTGGGGAACGCAGGGACAGGAAAGTCAGTCCTCATGTGGGACAAGCTGGAAGCACTAGGCACAGATGAGTATCTGGTGCAGTCTGTACCCCTCAACTTCTACACAACCTCGGCCATGCTGCAGGGTAAGGCTTGCAGAGCCAACAGCTGGCTCCGCACTGAGCTTTGCCGCAGGGTCCTGCAGTGCTGACCGCACCCACCTACTCCTCTCACTGCAGTCGTCCTTGAGAAACCCCTGGAGAAGAAATCAGGGAGAATTTTTGGCCCACCTGGCACCAGAAGGCTGATCTATTTCATTGATGACATGAACATGCCAGAAGTGGACAAGTATGGCACCGTGGCACCACACACGCTTATTCGGCAGCACCTGGACCATGGGCACTGGTGGGTGCTGGAGGGGCATAGCATGATGGGAGCAACCTGTCCTATTCCTGGGGGAAGTGTCACAGTGCTGGTCCCTGCACAGGTATGACAGGAACAAACTGACCCTGAAGGACATTCGCAATTGCCAGTACGTGGCCTGCATGAACCCGACTGCAGGGTCCTTCACCATCGACTCACGGCTGCAGGTGTGCAGGACTGGCACAGTCACTCTTCAGGCACCAAAGCCCAGAGGGTGGAATGACCCTGCAATGCCGGTTGGCTACATCAGCCCCTCGTGGGTCAAAGTGCCCATGTCAATCTCTGCCCCTTTTTGCAGCGCCACTTCTGTGTCCTTGCCGTGTGCTTCCCCAGCCGGGAGGCTCTGCACACCGTGTACGGCACCATCCTGCAGCAGCACCTGGCCCGGCAGAACATGCCAGTACCTCACCAGAAGATGCAGCCCCAGCTGGTAGCAGCAGCTCTGGGTGAGCCTTTGCCACACTGGGGTGGGACAAGCCCCTGTGGAAGGCACTGTTGGGGAGCCAGGCTCCAGGGTCTCTGGGAATCTGGACCCTGCTCACTCCCCTCTCCTGCCAACAGCCCTGCACCAGAAGGTTGCCTCCAACTATCTGCCAACAGCCATCAAGTTCCACTACATCTTCAACCTGCGGGACCTCTCCAACATATTCCAGGTAATGGGAGAGCTGTTTCTTCTAAAATATTCTTATTCCTTCCTTTCCTCATCCCACACCCTTGCAGCATACCATGTCCCTGAAAAGGGCCTTGGCCTCATCCCAGAGCAAACATGTGCAATCAGCTAGAGCAGCACTAAAACTACCCTACGGGCTGTGGGATTTGTTTGTCAGGGGCTGCTCTTCTCCACCCCTGAATGCCTGAAAACCCCTGTGGACTTGGTGCGTCTCTGGCTTCACGAAGCAGAGAGGGTGTATGGAGACAAGCTTGTTGATGAAGAGGATCAGTACAGCTTCAAGAAACTGATGTCAGACATCTGCAAAGCCTCCTTTCAAGTAAGTTGTGCTGAAAAGTAGAATGCTCCAGCCCATTGGTGCCCCCAGGTGCCCCACAGCTGAGCCCCACAGCTGGAATTGCCTCTCCCAGGACCTCAATGAAGATTTGATGTTCGCCAAGCCAAACATCTACTGCCACTTTGCCCAGGGCATGGATGAGTCCAAGTACATGCCAGTGACAAGCTGGGCAGCTCTGAGTGACCTGCTCGGGGAAGCCCTGGACAGCTACAACGAGGTGAATGCAGCGATGAATCTGGTGAGTGCCTGTGGCAGGCAGCTCTGCCCTGAAAAGATGCGACTGTGGCATTGCACTGCTTGGTTGGGTTGGTGCATTGTGGGGCACTCACTGCTCTTTCTGCCCTGATCCAGAGCACCAAACCTTCCCCTCCTATTTCCTTCAGGTGCTCTTTGAAGACGCAGTGTCTCACATCTGCAGAATTAGCCGGATCTTGGAGTCTCCTCGGGGCAACGCACTACTGGTGGGGGTGGGAGGCAGTGGAAAGCAGAGCCTGGCACGGCTGGCAGCTCACATCAGCAACCTGAGCGTGTTCCAGATCACGCTGAGGAAAGGCTACGGCATCCCAGACCTGAAGGTAGGAGCAGCTTTGGACCCTGGCTCAGTGCCACCTGCTTTGGGATGGGTCCTGCACCTGCAGCAGCGGTGCCTGGGTGGGCGCACGAGGCTCTGCTCTCCTTGTGACACTGCATTTGCACACGAGGATCCACTCACAGGTGACACCTGTGAGTCCTGCCCACAGTGCTTCCCCAGCCAGGCTTGGGTAGGAGCTACTGGTGACAGCAGGGGTGGTGGTGTGGGCAGCCCAGGGGCTGGACCTGTGCCTGGGCAGGGCACCAGCTCCTTCCCAAAGGCTCCTTCCCAAAGGCTCCCTTCCAGCTCTCTGGGGCAGCCCAGGGCTGCTCCAAACTGGTCGCTTTGGAGAATACCTCATGGGGGTTGAGCTGGAGGGTGACAGTTTCTCTCTGTCCCAGCTGGACCTTGCTGCTCAGTACATCAAAGCAGCTGTGAAGAACATCCCTGGCGTCTTCCTGATGACAGACTCCCAGGTGGCTGAAGAATCATTCCTGGTTGTGATCAATGATTTCTTGGCATCTGGGGAAGTGCCAGGTCTCTTTCAGGATACTGACCTGGAAACCATCATTGGGTCCATGAGGCCTCAAGTGAAGTCCCTTGGATTGGAGGATACAAAGGAAAACTGCTGGAAATTATTTATAGAAAAAGTCAGGCGCCAGTTAAAGGTGGGTATTTGCCCTCCAGGTTGGTTTGTCTGTGCCCCTGATTTGCCTTATCCAAAACCTCTTTGCAACAGGCCACGGAACACCAAGGTTTCATCCCAAGATTGTGGGTTTAGGCAAAAAGATGTTTTCAGAGACTCCCCAGGTACCCCCAGCCCCAGAGGCTCATGGCAGAACAGCTCTGTATTGACCTCCCTGGGGACACAGGGGGTCAGTAGCTTCCACGGCCACACACCATGCTGGGCCCTCCCAGGGACACCCACACCTACCCTGTGCTCAGCTGCTGACTGCAGCCACCAACGGTGACCCAGTTCCAGCCCTGGTGAGAGCACAGGGTGCACAACCACAGACCACCTCGTGCATACTGGGAGTGAATGGGAAGGCAGCAGCTCTCAGGTCTGCAGCAGAATCCTTGCAGTCATGTGGAGCCTCCGGAGACTCTGCCCCCACCCTGACAGCAGGGACACCCGCTCAGCCACTGCTGTTCTGCCCCAGGTTGTCCTCTGCTTCTCCCCCGTGGGCTCAACCCTGCGTGTGCGGGCCAGGAGGTTCCCAGCTGTAGTCAACTGCACGGCCATCGACTGGTTCCACGAGTGGCCAGAGGATGCTCTCGTGTCCGTCAGCAGCAGGTTCCTGGAGGAAACACCAGACATTGAGGTGAGCTGGGACCCAGCACAGCTGCTGTCCTAGGGCACTGGGCAATGAACTGCACCTCTGCTGCTCTCTGTGTTTAGTGTGCCCAGAGATGGGGGTCTGGCATAACCCTGAGGGTTGGGAACAGCAAGCTGGGAATAGGTCTGGGATATATTTACAGCTGGTTGCAGCATCTGAGCCTTCAGCCCTGTGCTGTGCTGGTGAGGACCAACCCTCCTTTTCCATTCTGTCCTTAAAACACTCCCACAGGCAACAGCCTGGGGACAGCATCTCCTCCCCACACAGGGATGTCAGGGACACAGCTGGACGTGAGCACCAGCACCAGTGCCTTTACCACCAGCATCTCAGCCCTGCATTGTGCTGCTGATGAAAAGGGTCACTTTGCTCTGGCCTCTGTGGCTGGACACAGAGCCAACACTGCAGGAGGGCTCAGTGCAGCCACTGCATGCCAGCCCGCTGCAGCAGCTCCCTCTCTGTGCTCTCTGTGCAGCCAGAGGTCAAGGCCTCCATCAGCCAGTTCATGTCCTTCGTCCACACAAGCTCAAAGGAGATGTCCAAGACCTACCTGGCCGTGGAGAGACGCTATAATTACACCACGCCAAAGACCTTCCTGGAGCAGATAAAGCTCTACCAAAACTTGCTGGCAGATAAAAGGAGCAAGCTCTCCGCCAGCATCGAGAGGCTGGAGAAGGGGCTGATGAAGCTGCAGAGCACAGCATCACAGGTGCCTGCCCATAGCCTCTCTTGTGCCTGTGCTAGTCTGGCACAGGGGGAGACAGCATGCACATCCCTGCAGGATGGTCACAGTGTCTGTGAGGTCCCCAAGCCATATCAAGACTCTGCTGCTCCACAGGCAGGACTTGGCAGGATCAGCCCTTTTATCTGCTCTGTTTCTTCCCTCATTGAGGTGGACGACCTGAAAGCCATGCTGGCAGTCCAGGAGATAGAGCTGAAGCAGAAGAATGAGGACACAGACAAACTGATCCACGTGGTGGGCATTGAGACAGAGAAGGTCAGCAAGGAGAAAGCCATTGCTGATGAGGAGGAGCTGAAGGTCGAGGCCATCAACAAGGTGCGAAGTCCTGAGCGGGGTGTCCAGCGTGGAACAGGGCAGCATGAGCTCTGTGGTTACAGCCACTTAGCCCATCCCATGTCCTCCCTCCCCAGATGGTGGCTGAGAAGCAACGAGCCTGTGCAAGCGACCTGGCAGAAGCAGAGGTGGTGCTCTCCGCCGCCCGCGAGGCCCTCGACACGCTCAACAAGGTGGGTGACCTCTCAGAGGGAAGCAAGTGCTCAGCTAGCACTGGCAGCCCTGGCCAGGGTGATGCTCAGTGGCCCTGTGATCCCTCCCCAGTACAACCTGACGGAGTTGAAGTCCTTTGGGGCCCCACCACCAGAGGTAGTGAATGTGATGGCAGCTGTGTTGGTTCTGACGGCCGAAAATGGCAAGATTCCGAAGGACAGGAGCTGGACAGCAGGAAAAGTCAAGATAGGAAAAGCAGACACTTTCCTTGCAAGCTTAAAAAATTATGATGGGGAAAACATCCCTGAGCCCTGTCTCAAGGCATTTGAGTGAGTCCACGGCTGGCTCCTGCCCCTTCACAGCCGCTGCTGCCAGCTGCNTGGGATCCTGCTCTCCCACCCTGCCACCCAGAGGCGGCCCAAGCCCCAGCAGCAGCGAGGCGGGCTCCCGGCAGCTGCAGCGCAGTGCCACAGCACAGTGTGTCCTGTCCTCCCCCTTCCAGGCCATATCGGAATGACCCTGGCTTTAATCCAGAGTTCATCAAGTCCAAGTCAACGGCCGCAGCAGGGCTGTGCTCCTGGTGCCTCAACATGGTGCGCTTCTACGAGGTGCACTGCACAGTGAAGCCCAAGAGAAAGGCAGTAGCTGATGCTGATGCTGAGCTGGCAGAGGCGCAGCAGAGGCTGAGTCGCATTAAGAGCAAAATTGTGGTAAGTGTGTGTCCCCACAGCTCCCAGCCACAAGCCCCTCAGTCACCAAATGAGCAAAAGAACTCTGCGAACCCAGGGCCTGGCCCAAGCACTGTGCTGGGATGGAGATGCTGCAGAGCATCATGGAGCCTCCCATCTGGGCAGGGAATAATTTTGGGGCTGTTCTCTTCCAAAGGCCCTGAATGAAAATCTGGCAACTCTCACTGCTCAGTTTGAGAAAGCCACAGCAGAGAAGATCAAATGCCAGCAGGAGGCTGATGAAACCAACAAAGTCATCACCTTGGCAAACAGGTACCATGCAAACACTGGCTCTGAAGCAACAGGGCAGGCTGCTGCTCCCTGGCATCGCCTAGTGGCCCTGACACCAGGGCCATGGGAGGAGCAGAGCCCTCCATACCCTTCCCAAATTAAAAAATTCTGAGATGAATTGGGCCAGACATTCATGGGGGAGGCAGCCACGGAGATGTTTGGTGGCAACACCCCAGGTCACCATAGCTGAGTCCCCACCCACCCCCTGCCCGGGTCACAGCGCCAGCACCACAGCAGCCACCACCCCTCTAACGCCATAGGCTCGTCGGGGGCCTGGCCTCCGAAAACGTCCGCTGGGCTGAGTCAGTGGAGGAGCTCAGAGGGCAGGAGAAGACGCTGTGTGGGGACGTGCTGCTGGTCTCCGCCTTCGTGTCCTACATTGGGTACTTCACCAAGAAGTACAGGGCTGAGCTTCTGGAGAAGCACTGGGTTCCCTTCCTCAATGGGCTGACGGTGAGAGGTTCCATCCCATAGTGCCTTTCCCCAGGCCCACCAGCACCAGGGGCTCCCGTGGCCAGGCACCCAACAGCCCCTCCCTGCAGGTGCCCATCCCCATCACCCCAGACCTGGACCCCCTCAGCCTCCTCACGGACTCTGCCGATGTGGCTGCCTGGAACAACCAGGGGCTGCCCAGCGACCGCACTTCCACCGAGAATGCTGCCATCCTCTGCAGCACCCAGCGGTGGCCGCTGCTTGTGGACGCCCAGATGCAGGGCAGCAAGTGGATCAAGAACAAATACGGGGAGGACCTGCAGATCGTCCGCCTGGGCCAGCGAAGGTGGGCCCAGGCTCAGGCTGCCCCAGCCCCCTTTCCCTGCCATTGAAGGGTGCAGAGTCAGGGCAATCACGTCCCCCATCAGATTAAGGGCACCCAAGGGCAGCAGCCCTGATGGTGTACCTGACACCTCCAAAAGCTCTGTGAGGGCTGGGACTGGCAGAGCACAACGGGGTCCCAATAGGGCACAGTGGGAGGAAAGCACTCTGTGAGTCCCCCACAGCAGCCCAAGCCCCCCACAGTGCACAGGCTTGCCATACACACCTCTGCTCTCTGCCCTCAGATACCTGGACATCATTGCCCAGGCGGTGTCTGAAGGACAGACGCTGCTGATCGAGGACATTGGTGAGACGATAGAGGCGGTGCTGGACCCACTGCTGGGCAGGACCGCCAAGGGCAGGTCAGCACACCCCAAAACTGAGGAGTTTCACCTGCCCCAAGCAGCAACTGCTGCCCCAAAATGCTGGGTGAAGCACCTTCACTGGTGGCAGCTTGGAAGCCTGATCCTTCTTTTGCTTTGGCCACATCCCCCAGTGTTCTCCAATGTGTCCCATGGAGGACACCTGTGCTGAATGTGGCCTTTCTGGCTGTTCTGATCCTTGGCATCCAGTTCACTTAGTGATTCAAGGACATGTTCCCTGGGACACCTGCCATATGGCATGATAAGCTAGAAGGGGAACTGCACCCCAGAGGCCATGGGGGGCTGTGGCAGGGCAGTCTCCAGCTCCTGTTCCTCCAGCCTTGCCCTGTCAAGTCTGGTTTGCTACTTCTGCCCTTGCTGTGACTTTTCCCATTCATCCCAAGTGGCCAGGAACGGCACACAGGCTGAGGGCATCTGTCTGTGATGAGTTACTGCCCAGTGTGTGGGAATTGATTTGTTTGTGGGGATTGTTTTAATTAACCGAACAGATACATTAGAATTGGAGATAAAGAAGTAGAGTATAACCAGCAGTTCCGTCTAATCCTGCATACCCGATGTTTCAACCCGCACTACAAGCCAGAGGTGCAGGCTCAGTGCACGCTCATCAACTTCTTGGTGACACGGGAGGGCCTGGAGGACCAGCTGCTGGCTGCTGTGGTAGCCCGGGAGCGGCCAGACCTGGAGGCCCTGAAGGTACAGGGGCTAGAGGGGTGGGAGAGGCCGGGGCATTGCGGAGGTTTCGGGCAGGGAGCAGGAGAGCTCCCTCCATGTGCAACTGCTGTTTGTCCAGAGCCAATGAAGTCCCAAGCAGACCCTGCAGCTGCAGATCCCCCATGGCCCCTGCAGCCAGCACTGCCTGGGCATGCTCATCACTTCACCCTGCGGATGGTGGTGGGACCCAGGAGGGGCCACATCCACCTTCCCCTTGCACCAGCACCTTGTGACAGAGTGACTGGTGCCAGCACTATCGTGATCTCTTGAGCGACACATCCCTGGGTGCTGCTGTCACAGGCAAGCCTGACCAAGAGCCAGAATGAGTTCAAGATCAAGCTGAAGGAGCTGGAGGACTCACTGCTTGCCCGGCTGTCGGCTGCTGGGGGAGATTTCCTGCGTGACACAGCACTGGTGGAGAACCTGGAGATAACGAAGCGCACAGCCAAGGAAATTGAGGAAAAAGTAAATGTGCTCCCTGGAGCTGGTGCCGCAGGCAGAGGGGCAGCTTGGCTGGGCACCAGCAGGAAGGTGGGCACCCCTTTGATGTGTGACAAGGTTCTGGTAACACCCACTCCCCTGCATCTCCAGGTAAAAGAAGCTAAAGTCACTGAAGTACAAATAAACGTTGCGAGAGAGAACTACCGACCGGCAGCAGAGCGCGCATCCCTACTCTACTTCATCCTGAGTGACCTTTGCAAGATCAACCCCATCTACCAGTTCTCTCTCAAGGTGGATGGGGAGTGAGGAGGGACAGAGATGTGTGTGGGTGGAACAGAGTAGGGGGAGCGTGGAGATCAGTGTTTCAGCTGTCATGCTGCTGACAAGACCCCAGCAGCCACATGCTGACGCCTGTTGGGATCTTCCTCAGGCCTTCAATGGGGTCTTTGAGAAAGCCATCCAACGTGCGACCCCCAGCGAGGACACCCGGCAAAGGGTGATCAACCTGACAGACCAGATCACCTACTCGGTCTATGTGTACACTGCACAGGGCCTCTTTGAGAGGGACAAACTCATCTTCCTGGCCCAGGTTGCCTTCCAGGTAATCCCTGCAAATGTCTGGGGCTCCTGCTGTACAACAGGCATTGTTCTGGCTTGTTCTCTTACTCTGGGGCTGCTGTGGATGCTCAGAGCCTCTCACTCCTCACAGTGGGGCCATGGGTGTTGGCTGGCTATGACGTTGCACTCCCAACTTTCAGGTCCTGGCCCTCAAGAAAGAAGTGAACCCAGCAGAGCTGGACTTTCTCCTGCGCTTCCCTTCCAAGGCTGGTGTCACGTCGCCTGTGGACTTCCTGCAGCACCAGGGCTGGGGGGCCGTCAAGGTGGGTCTGTGCAGTTGCCCGCTGTGCCAAGGCAATGCCAGCACAGCCCCTGGTGCAGTAGGTCCAGGGTCACCTGCAGGGGTCCCTGAGGATGAGCAGAGCCCAGGAGTGATTTAGTCCTTCTCTGGGGGATCTGAAGGCACTTTCAGAAATGGAAGAGTTCAGCAGCCTGGAGAATGACATAGAGAGCTCAGCAAAGCGATGGAAAAGGTTTGTGGAGATGGAGGCACCAGAGAATGAGGTGTTCCCCATGGACTGGAAGAACAAGTCAGCCATGCAGAAGCTGTGTGTGCTGCGGTGCCTGCGCCCTGACAGGATGACCTATGCCATCAGGTATCTGGTGCCCAGCACGGGGCTCTCCTGCAGGAGCTTCAGAGTGTCACCACTCCAGTTGCAACCAGTGACTGTTCCCATCTCACAGGATGGTTGTATTTTTTGTAGGAACTTTGTGGAAGAGAAGATGGGAAGCAAGTACGTGAAAGGAAGGAGCATTGATCTCTCTGAGGTGTACAAGGAGAGCAGCCCCTCCACACCCCTGTTCTTCATCCTCTCCCCCGGTGTTGACCCACTGAAGGACGTGGAGGCACTGGGTGAGGCACTGCCCACCCCAGACAGGCATCAGCTCCGCTGGCCATGAGCTGCTGCAGGCCAAGCAGCCAGAACTGCGTGGCTCCAGCTCAGTACAGGTACACTGACAGCAGACATTCCCCTCCCAGGCACCAGGCTGGGGTTCACCATTGACAACGGGAAGATCCACAATGTATCACTGGGGCAGGGCCAGGAGGTGGTGGCAGAGCACGCCATGGAGGTGGCAGCTGCAGAGGGCCACTGGGTCATCCTGCAGGTGGGTGGGGGCACAGCCCTGACGGCAACCAGGCACTCCATGCATGGTCATCCCACTGGCGATGGCAGTGACACTGCCTGGGCCAGCTGGCTGTACCCAGCCCAAGCGCCATGTGCTGTACTGCACCTTCCCCCTGTGGAGCCACAGTAGGAATCAGGCGGGGCAGGGCGGGGGGGAGTGAGATTCACAAGGTTCAGAGAGGTTTTTTTGCAGAACATCCACCTAGTGGCCCGGTGGCTGGACACGCTGGAGAAGCTGGTGGAGCACCACAGCCAAGACAGCCACCCCGAGTACCGACTGTTCATGAGCGCTGAGCCAGCCCCCAGTCCCGAGGCGCACATCATCCCACAGGGGCTGCTGGACAACTCCATCAAGATCACCAGCGAGCCACCGACCGGCATGCGCGCCAACCTGCACGGAGCCCTCGACCTCTTCTCCCAGGTACCCCCTGTGCCACCCTGCCCCTCTGCTGCCACCTCCTCGGGGCTGTTCCGGTCAGCAGGTACGGCTCATCCCCTCCCAGGCAGAGCACCTTGGCGGTGTCACTGCTGCCACGGACACTGCACCCAGAGCCAGCCCTCCCCAGCACATCCTCCTGGAGTGCCCGGAGTCCCCCTCTGGCAGGGGTTTAGGGGTAACCAGAGCTGCCCGAGGGTTTCCAACACAAGGAAGTGCCAGGTCGCCAGTACTTTTCCTGAGGCTGAACCTGGAGCTGCTGCAGCTTTGCCATGAACAAGCTGCCTCAGCTGTCAGCAGGGCATTGGGGTGTGTACCCCTAATTCCTTCATACACAAATGAGTGCAAAAATAACCAACCAGCAATTCATTAAAATACAATTGTATGCCTTTTTTTTTCCTAATGAACACTTTCAGTTCTCTTTTGCCTATGAATGTTCTTCACTAGAGGGGTATCTGATAGCAGTATTCAGCTGCAACCCACCCTTCACTGTTCCTCTGCAGGAAACACTGGAACAGTGCAGCAAAGAAAATGAGTTCAGGTGCATCCTGTTTGCACTTTGCTACTTCCATGCAGCGGTGGCCGAGCGGCGCAGGTTCGGCACCCAGGGCTGGAACAGGTCATACCCCTTCAATAACGGCGACCTGACCGTCTCCGTTAACGTCCTGCACAACTACCTGGAGGCCAACCCCAAGGTGAGGGGGAACAAGGTGACTGCTCCTCAGCACAGCACATGCTGCAACAATTGGCCTTTCTTAGAACATTCAGTTGGCAGCACAAACGCCTTCTCATGAAGCCCAGGGCCAGGAGCAATTCCTCCCCTGCTCCCTGTATGCTCAGGCAGGGCAAGGGGATGAGTACTCAGCCTGACTGAGCTGGGTGGAAGAGGCATCAGGCCCCAGCCAGGGGAAGTGGCTGTCCTAGCCCACGTGCCTGTGCCAATCCATGCCTTGGTGATTGGTGGGTGGTTCCTCCTAAAAAGCAAAGCCCACCCCAAGAATGCAGGTGCAGTGAGCAAGGCTGAAGTCTCACCTTTAGACCTGCCCTCACAGATGTAGTTAGTGCTGGCTGGAAAAAAGATGGGATTCAAACCACAGATGGCTGTGTTCATACTGGGACAAGGAAAAATCTGTGGGTGATCAAGAAACACCCCTCTTCCCAAGCCGCTGTGGGTCCAGGGACTGTCACCTCCCTGCACAGGTCAATCCTGGAGCCATCACTCTGTGGTTACATGGGGAGCTCCTGGGGAGCCACTCAGGAGTCCCAGCTTGAGCCCTTCCCTGCAGGTACCGTGGGATGACCTCCGGTACCTCTTCGGTGAGATCATGTACGGGGGGCACATCACTGACGACTGGGACCGCCGGCTGTGCCGCACGTACCTGAGCGAGTACGTCCAGCCCGAGATGCTGGATGGGGAGGTGTCCTTGGCTCCAGGGTTTATGATCCCTCCCCGCTTGGATTACGAGGTAAGAACTATCACAATTTGCTGTAGAAAACCCCTGCTCTGGATAAATGTGCATGAGTCCATGTTCCCCCTCACTCACCAAGGGGAATGTGGGGAGAGAGTGTCAATCCCTGGGAATGTGCAGAATTGCTGCAAAAGTAATTCCTGTGGTTGTGATGGAAAGGGAAAACCTTGGCCAAGACACAAGTTAAAAAAGAGCCTCAGTGCACACGGGCAGGTGCTGCCAAGGGCCCAGAGAGTGGTGACGGGTTTTCAGGATTGTGGGGAACTTTGGGCTCCTTTGTCTGTGCTTCCAAGCTAATGCTGTCCCTGCCTCAGGCCTACCACCAGTACATCGATGACAACCTGCCAGCAGAGAGCCCCCACCTGTATGGCCTGCACCCCAATGCAGAGATGGGTTTCCTGACTGTCACCTCAGAGAGGCTCTTCCGCACAGTGCTGGAACTGCAGCCCAAGGAATCCGAGGCTGCTGGAGGCTCGGGTACCTCCCGAGAGGAACAGGCAAGTCAAGTCCTGTCTCTTTAAGGTAGAAATTAACTGATTTTTTTTCAGGTGGGGAGAAGTAATTGCAGTGGGGAAAAAAACTCTTAAGGGTGACAACTGAGAGGCTAAAGAGGGAAGACAAGGCCTGGAGACAACTGAGGGAGCAGGCCCATTGCAGTAAGGAAGGGAAAGCAGAGGGAGGTGATTCCGGCCCAGCCACACTGTGGTCATCAGCCCAGGGATGGCAGCACAAGGCACAGAGGCAGCATGGTCAGGAACCTCATGCCCTGATGGGGGTAAGATGCACCACTGGCAACATGTGGCTTTCGTGGGGCTCCTCAGCAGATGGAGCTGGCTGAGGAACCTCCAGTCGTAAGAGCAACTATTTAAAAAAAAAAAAAAATTGAATTTTTTTTTTTAAAAGTCTTCTTCCTGACTGCCTGGACTTTACACTTGAATTTCACAGCCTCCATGGCCTCAGGTCTCTTACCTTGGCTATCAAAAAAGAACTACAGCTTTTTAAGACCCAAGAGCAGTTAGTAACAGAACGGAGCATTACTAACAGAGGAGGAGGTACAAAGAAACACCAGGGCAGAAAAAGAAAAAAACCTTACCAACTTCCTTAAATGGAACCTGCAGCATTTTTCTTTGGGCAAGAGCAGTATATGGCATTCTCATTTCAGGTGAAGTCAGTCCTGGATGAAATCCTTGGGCAGCTGCCAGACCCCTTCAACATGGAGGACATGATGTCAAAGGCAAAGGAAAAAACCCCATACACTGTTGTAGCCCTCCAGGAATGTGAAAGGATGAACATCCTGACCAATGAGATCAGGCGCTCGCTGAAGGAGCTGGACCTGGGTCTGCAGGTACACAGCAGGCAGCTGCCTGGATCATCTCCCAGTGTTTCCAAAGCACTCTCTACCTTTGCTGCTGCTCTCACCCATCAAGCTGTGCCAGCCCCAGCCTTCTGCTCCCTGAGCCCACGCACATCCCTCGGGCTGGCTGCAGGTGACAATGCCAGGACTTTTCTCTTTTTCAAAGGGAGAGCTGACGATTACATCCGAGATGGAAGAGCTGGGGAATGCTCTCTTCTATGACAGTGTTCCAGAATCATGGACACGTTATGCCTATCCCTCCCTCCTCAGCTTGGCAACCTGGTATGCGGACCTGCTCCTGCGGATCAGGGTGAGCAGAGTGTGTGGCAGTCACAGCTTGGGGTGCCCCAGGACTCTCCCCACCAGTGCACTGGTTTCTTGGTAACTGGTTCATTTCTCAGTATCAATTTAACCAGCCTGAAGTACCTGAAAAGGGCTGTTACTCCAGGAATGGGAGCACAAGTCTGACCAGGGTTCCCATTACAGTACACCCCTGTAGCAGGAGAACATCAGCTCCTCCCCAAAACTCTGGGTGTCCCATAAAAAAATAAATAGAACTGGTTTTGTTAAAAAATAGCAGTATTTTCTGCACTATGAATTCAGGGTTTCAGCTTCATTGCTGCAGGGGAATCTGCTGCTTATTCCTCCCACACCACCTCCCCCCAGTCCCCACTCTGCAAGATCAGCTGATGCTTGGGTTACGCACAGCAAAGCAAGCTCTGTCACACCGTCCTGCAGCTCACAGCACATCCTCCACCCTAAAGGACTCTGCTGGTTTATTTTCCAGGAACTGGAAGTCTGGGCAACAGATTTTGTGCTGCCTGCAACAGTGTGGCTGGCGGGCTTCTTCAACCCCCAATCCTTCCTCACAGCCATCATGCAGTCCACAGCCAGGAAAAAGCAGTGGCCACTGGATAAGATGTGTCTGGCAGCAGATGTGACCAAGAAGACCCGCGAGGACATAACATTCCCCCCTAGAGAAGGCTCCTACGTGCACGGGCTGTTCATGGAAGGTAAAAACTGCATCTCTGAGATGTTTCAGACCCAGTTCAGCCCTTCTCCCTCGTGCAGCCGAGCAGTGTCAGCACTTGCTGGCTGGTCTGGTCTGCCCCACGCTGGTGGCAGCTCAGACAGAGCAGGGAGCCCTGGGTCCACCTGGGTCCAGGTTCAGCCGCCAGCTGAGGGCACCACTGCCCAGATCACACAGCCTTCGCAAACCCGAAATTTCCGTTGTAGCAATTCAGCCTCCAGCTCAAGAATCCCAGGGCTCCTGGAGCTACAGGGCTCTAGAAAATACATGTCACATTCTTAGTTGATGCTTGAGTAAGTCAAACTGAGGAACTTAAATCCATGATAATTACTGCTAATGAGAGGGAAGGAGGCAGTTCAGCAGAGCAGCTGAGAGGTCCACTTGGACAAAAGCAGAGAACACATGGGACAGCACGTGATAGATCCCACCAGGGCCAGTTCACCTTAAACTCTGCAATTCCCACATAAAGACATGCTGAAGGGAGGGGTGGGGACAGAATTTATTCAGGCATCCCACACAAGGTAAGGCAAATGCAGTCCTGGGTCACAGTGAGATGAGAACATGTCAGACTTCACCACCACTGAGCTCCCACCCATCAGTAGTTCTTTAGAAAGCCCCTCGGGAAGTAGCCCCGGGAGGCGCCAGGGTCCCTGACGCGCTGTGGCGCTGCAGGTGCGCGCTGGGACGTGCAGGCGGGGTCCATTGCGGATGCGCGGATGAAGGAGCTGACGCCTGAGATGCCGGTGATCCTGCTCAGAGCCATCCCCGTGGACCGCATGGACACCACCAATGTCTACGAGTGTCCCGTCTACAAGACACGGACGCGAGGGCCCACCTACGTCTGGACCTTCAACCTGAAGACAAAAGAAAAAGCTGCCAAGTGGGTCCTGGCTGGTGTGGCTCTGCTCCTGGAGGCCTAAACTTTAAGGACAGTGGAAAACAGCAATACTTTTACTTGTTAAAACCTCCAAGTTGTGTAACTCAGTCTACGTTTGATTGTATCAGAACCATTTTAGCAAAGTATCAATAAAACCAGTGCTGCAAGCGTGGCCATGTGGAGCCTCCTCTTGCAGCACACGGGGCTCTTGGGGCGGATACTGGTTTTCCACTGCTGGTTTCTGACGTGGCGCTGGTGGGGAGCCAGACCACTATGGGAAGCCAGATAGAACAACTGCACACAAGCGCCTGACTGCTGTCTCTCTTCCGGCTCTCCATCTTCCCACAGCTCTTTGTGTGATGGCTCAGTGTGAACTGAGCAGAAACTCCTCACGCTCCTGCGTGGAGCATATGTGTGCAGAAAAGTGCAGATTTGGTCCAGTTCACCCACACCCAACCTGCACAGCCCAGAGAAGATCCAGCTGCAAACAGGTTCCTCTCTGAAGTATGTTATTTCTATCTCTGGGGTACAGAACATACTCAGACCTTTCTTCACAACAAATAATTTGTATCAGCAGTAACGCACATTAAGGTGAGTAGATCTGCCAAGGCTGGTCCCTTTGGCATAAAACAATTCACCAAAATCCCACCCTGTGAAATATATGAACAATTAGTTCTACAATACAGTTACCTCAAACTTCCCTCACAGCTCAGTCAGACAAGCCCCAAGGGCAGGCACAGAGAGCAGCTCATTTCTTTGGAGCGCAGCAGTATTTATAATCAGTTACGACTGAGTTTCACACACCATCAGCTTTTTTCAAGTGCCAGAAATCTTGTTTGTGGCACTGCCAGCATCAGGAAACCTTGCTCACACCCTTCCCTGCACTCCCACACCTTTTTTACCTGGCTTCCCAACACCTGCTTTGCAGGATGTTATGGTCCAAGCCTCCTACTTCCAGCAAGTAACATCCCAAACCCACACCAGCACCAAAAGTCTTCTCCTGCCCTTCCACAACTCATAAAAGACACTTGTAACATATCTGAATGTGAAGGAGCTAGGCAAACCCTGCTGAGGGGGAGGCCCTAGTTAGGTAAGTAAAAGGGATATGGGAACATGCAGCATCCTGGGCACAACTGCACAGACTGTGCACGGCACCGGGACAGGCAAGAGTGATGTCCTGAAGCTCACAAGGGCTCGAGCCATGGGGCACTGGAACCACCAGCAACCCCAGGGCACCACAAACAGAAAAGCAAAACCAATTGCCCCTGTTAACCAACACTGCAGTGGCAAAACAAAGCCCTGACTGGATACAAAGATAAAACATTTTAAGTATTCCAGCAATGCTTTCTATTGGCTCATCAAGATAACACAAACACAGTCTCTCTCTGCGAAACTCTGAAAGGGACATTTCAGAAATGGGAGTTTTATTTCCATGCATGGAAAATGCCGCTGTATGCGTTCTCTGTCAGTGGCCCTTCCAAAAATTTTAGTAGACAAAACCCAGTCAGGACCTGAGCACTGATCCCAGTCCATGGCACCCAGTCCCCCAGAGGAATCAAGAAGTGCCTGGTTTTCCCCACATTATCTGCACGTCCATCATCTTTCTTTCATGACAGAGCACTTCAGCTATTCAGCACAGTCAGTGCAACATAATTCCCCATAATGGCAGCAAACTCACCCAAAGCAGCAACTTTTTTTCTTTCAGAAGAAATTCTTGATCAGAGGTGTCACCAGCTTCACCCACAGTTTCACATCACGATTTGGCTGTTCAAATGTTGATGTTGAGACCACACCTGAGCAGAGGTAAAGCTGCTCTTGCTCCTGAACAGGGAAAGAAATATCATCTCAGTAAATCCCAAGTGTTAAATTATATAATGGTCTTTCAGAGAAGCAAATTCTCAGATAAAGCTGACCAGGGACCTTGCCACAAGTATGCACCATTTCTCCTCAAGAATTTGCCATTTAAACTCTGCAGCAAACAAGGGTAGAGGGTTTTGCCTTTTTGTGCCCCAGAGTTGGATGAGTTTCATTTTCAGAAAACTCCTCAAGGCCAGGCTGTAATTGCCAGAAAAGGAAACCTCACTCAAAGCTCCTGAGACTGGCTTACTCGGCTCTTTCTAGACACAGCTCAGGCGCCGTGTTTGCAGATGAATGTGCAGTCGTGATCTCAGCTAAATTACCAGAAACACTCGAGCCCCCACAGCGTGCACACGGCTGCTGAGGGAGGAAATGCACCACCCTGCTGATAACACACTCACAGCACGTGAGAGCAGCACTTCGATCACAGGTAAGTGGGAGTTTTTAGCACAGAGAGTCAGGTTTCAGGATCTGCAGACATACAAGGAGAAGAAGAGCTCCTGGAAGTTTGTTCATCATATTCTTTTATAACTGAAGCTGTCACAAACAGCAGAAAATACTCTGCACTATTTAAATTCAGGGTAGAACAGGGAAGTAGGAACCAAGTACAGGAAAGTAACACCAAAACTATGAACTAAGACATTAATCTGCCCATTCACTCTAATTTGAGAGCCTCCAAATGCTCCAAGAGGTACAGTCAGCCCTGCTGTGAGGATTCTGCTCCATGACCATCCAATATGGTAAGATCTGAGCACTAGAGGCAAGGCCAGTTCCCTGAATCGATCTTCAGTTCATTCACAGAAGCACCCAAAGGCACCCAGAGCACTCACATTTCTTCCCAAATCTCACCAAACATTTTTAAAATGGAACTGAACATTACATAGGCAAAGTGATTTCATGGCAGCATCCCAGGAATGGATTAAGTCTTCTAAAAAAGACCACAGAAAGTAAACAGCCAGCCCATCTCAGAATCAGCTTCCAGCAATCGGGAATGGTTTAAAGCCCTTTGAATGAGATCACTGCAGCCCTGTGTGAGAAAATTCCTTTGTGTCACATTTCCATTGATTTTCCCCTTCCATTAGAAACAAGCAGAGGCAAGATATGAATTGAAATACTCCAGCAACTCTTCCAGTAATAGAATTGTTTTTGATTAGATATACTCTGACTCATCTCAGGGAAGAGCCCTGATGCAAGAGGGCAATTCCCATTGATCTTGGAGACAACTCTGCCAGCACCTGCCTCACACGGTGCATTTCTGAGGTCTCCAAGTCACACAGAGGCACCAAACTGATCTGCTTTGAAACAGAACACTGCAGGAAAAATGACTTGGGACAGTCAGTTCCAGCAGAAGATTCAGTCAAGACAACTTGAGAGAATCAGGCTGGATTTGGAGCAGCAGCAGAACTGCTGAGCATTCCAAGCTGCCTAATTAAAACAAAAATAGAACAGAAAAACCGTGGGACACTGAACATCAAACCACTTAAAAATGTTTGTGTCAAGATTATATAATTCATATTATTATTCAAGATAAGGATTTTGTCACAGAACTTCACAGGCATCCCAGCCAGTCCAGAAGCCCTCTTCCAGTCCAAGCTCAGACATTCTAAGGGCCTGGCTTCATTACCCCAGAACCTGTCATGGCCTGGGCAATGCCCAAACACTGAGGTTAAGTCTCAGAGGTGCAGCTGGTGAGCAGAGCAGACAGCAGGTTCTCCAAACGCTCCATGCACATCCAGCCCTGAGGTCACTGGGGACACACATTCCTTCCCGTTATGGCCTCATTTCCCAGCACTGGGTACTTGCAGCAGGCAGCTCATCAATAGTCACTTCACTGACAACTCCTCAGGACTCCCCATGCTCCAACAGCTTTTGAGTTATTGTAGCTGGAGGTTTTTATTGCCACTGCGTCATCAGCATTCCCCATGTGACCCTGAGGTAAAACATCCCCACTGCATCCCCAGAATCTGCTGCTTACCTGATGGAGCTGCTGCTGCAAGGCTTTATTTTCTGTCACTATCGCAACCTGAGCTTCCAAGTCGCGATGCACTGATCGATATCCGAAATTTGGAGAGCCAATCAGGGTCAGGCAGGGCAGGTCGCTCCCTGCCAGGTACAGCCAGAGGCCTGCAGGAAAAATGAGGAAGAGAGGAAGCGTGACAGCCAAGGGAATGGACAGGGTGGGCTCACACGGTCCCTTCATTCGGAGAGAATTAAACACTTCAAACGTGGATTACAGATTCTGTACAGGACCTCGAGAGCAGGGAGCAGCCCAGCAGGGCCGGCAGGGCTGTGCTGCTGTGTGTGACTCGTGGGATGCCCTGGCACAGCCCAAAGAGGAGTGTTCTGACTGGGACTGCAGCACTCCCAGTGCGCCCCAGGAATACACTGCCCCAAAACAACCCAGAGCAAGTCCTGCTACTGCATTAGAGGCTATTTTGCACCACAGTGAATTCAGAAACGCTGAGAGAAGACAAACGGGCTTTCGGTGAAGGAACCAGCCCCAAAGCCCCAGGCAGCCAGGCTAGGTCAGTCCAGCCTGTCCCAGGGCCAGGGACCAACCCCCATCCCGGGACCATGACATGAAGAGGCATCTCCCAGCTCTAGCAGGTGAATTCACCTGCCACTGTGAAGAGACACAGAAGTGTAAATTATTTCACTCCCTCACTTTCAGAGGAGCCAGCAGGGATGAGATCAGACTCTTGCCAGGGCACCTGGCCCCTGCTGCCACTCAGCAGCACAGCTCCCACAGCTCTGCCAGCACAGACAGCAGGTGGTACAGAGCCCAGGACAGGTTTTCAAGGGAAAGATGGAGACCACATTATTCTCAAGCACTGCAGCAGGGCAAGAAGGAACACCCACAGGAGAGTCAGGACTGCAGCCAAGGAGAGGCTGTGTGGCCATTCTGCACAAATGGAGCCAGAAAGCCTTTGCTCTCTTCAGCAGAGCCCTGGGTGAGTCCCTGGTAGAGGCTTATCCCCATGGCTGGTCACACACAGACTGCAACAAAGAACCCGTAGAATAAAAACCACCTCAGCCTTAAAATAGCAGCAGGTTTCCCAACTCAGCCCCAGAGCAGTTCCAAGAATGCCTTGAGTAAGAAGCTGCCGATTCACTGCCAGTTCCTGTAACCACCTCCCCTCCCCCACAGTGCACGCTCACAGAGCTGGCACTGCCCTAATGCCGTGGCACCTCCAGCCCCCGTGGGCTCACCCCACCACAGCGGGGCTGGACAGACCACCACGGGCTCTGGGAACCACAGGAAAGCATCCACACGGCACAGAGTTTTGTCACATTCTGCCACCAAACAGGACCCTGCCAGTGGCTGTCCTGATCAGCCAAAGGCTGGACTTCTGCCCAAGCAGCAGCCATGAGGAACAGATTCCTTGCCCTCCCAAGTGTCCTGTGGCAGTCCCACAGCCTTTACAGGTCTCTGGTTTCATGGCCATCTGGCAGGATCTGCTCAAACAGTGACTCACCTTCCAGCAAGGGGAAGCACAACTTCCCAGCGCCTGTCAGTAGCAGTAGTGGGGTTTATCTTGCAGCACACAGCCACCTGCCCAGCACCCTGCCACCAGAACTTGCCTGGAAGGGACCCTGATCCCAAGGGATGTACCCAAGTCACCCCCAACACCACACCCAGGAAAGTGGCTGAGAGGCTTTGGGATGTCACACCAGGACAGCTGCTGGCAGTCCTGCTCACTCATGCAGCTCAACTGCGCAGCGCTCTGTTACACCTGCATGGTGCTGAATGCACCTAGGAGAGACATCCCTGGGAACACCAGCTGACACTGTGCATGCAGATACAAACATTTTAAGGGGAGAGGCAGGGGCTCCAGTGTTTGCAGTAATGTCAGTGAAATCCCACAGGAGACTAAAGGGTGTCTCATGTCTCAGCCCAGAGAGGAAGCATCAACAGGCACTATTTGCTGCTGGCAATCTCATGTCCTCGGTCAGGAGCTAGGCTCCATGTGCTCCTTGTGCACATGCCCTTCACATCTCCAAGGCTTCCTCCCTTCCCTCTTCTGTCCTTGTCCTCTCTGCGACACCATGTGACTGCTGCAGGAGGAAACGAGTTGAATCCAAGGTGTGCCAAGGGCAGAGCATGCCAGAGGAGGAGCTGCAGGCTGATCCTCCCATTCTGAAGGGGAATAGAAACAAGGCAGCAAATGTCTCCAACTGTCCCTACTGCTAGGCATAGGAGCTGCTGAACTCCAAGCCCTGCATCCTTCTCCAAGCAAACACCACACAGCAGAGAGCCCAAAGCACTCTGAGGCCCAAGCAGGACCAGTGACCATGTGCACTTCGCTGGTTGGGAAAAGCAGCCCTCGTTTCTGGGCTCAATTTATGCCAAACCACATCCCATTGGGAGTTAGCAGTGCTCAACAAAGGCAGAACCTGGGAGCCACAGATCACTCAAGCACGCGCATACTGAAAGACACAGGACACCCCATGCAGGCAGGCAGGGACCTCCCTCACGCTGCCCTGTGTGAGATAAGGGCTTTCCCTGCACTCCCAACTGCACTGGGGAGGGGCACCTGAGATCTGTTTGTTGTTTCAACACAGCGACAGGCAGTAGCACCCAGGGATTTTCAACAGTCAAAGGAAGGCAAACTCTGCAGCTTTCCCTCCCCACCACCTCTGAGCCTCCTCCCTCTAAGCACCCCTGCAAGAAGCAGGGAGATGGAACCATTCCTGCTAACAGCTCTCTTCAGAACAGGAATGGCCAGAGCTCCAGCCACTCCAGCTGGAGCACCATGCTGAGCCTCTGAGAGCTGGGCATGGTATATCCAGCAGGAATCCAGGGTCTCCCAGAGAAGACGTCGAGGGCAGCATTCATTAACTCACTGCATGTTAGACCACACTCCTTCCTCAGCCCCTTGCCCTCTGGCTGCCCTGACTCCCATAAGCACATGCTGCAGTTCCTCATACACTGCATCCCCTGTGAGCTGTGAACAGGAGCTGGTGCAAATCCCCCAGCACTCACAGTCCCTATACAAACCTGCTGCTGGGAAGGCCCAGGGAGCACCTCCCCTCAGGGCACCTGCCCCAGATACTGTTGCAGGGTCCCCAGCAGAGCCAGCACTCCTGCCCCCTGAAACCAGCCCAAGGGATACAAGAAACTGCACCACGGCACTGACTGCATCATAAAAACACATCCAGATGCTTCTTTTCCTTCACATGACATTTCTCATCCAGGCAGTGCTTCAGTGCCACCACAGGGACAGTTCTCACACCATCCCTGTGACTGTATCGAACCAGAAATCCAAAGGCAAGGGGTCCTCCAAGTGATCCAAACCCTCCAGGTCTACACAAGCAAGTTGTTTGAACTTTGGAGGAGTGTTTCGAAGGTTAAGCCCAGACTGGCACCCAGCCAGCCCCTCACTCCTTTCACAATCCAAATGCACAGCTCTCACACACCTCTGAACAAGACTCCTTGGGATAAGGGCATCTTACCTTTGGCATGGAACGTCCACCCAGCGCGGGAGTACTCCTGGAGCTGCACCCTCTCCTGCTGCTGCAGGTAGCAGACTTCACTGTAAAACTGATGTTCTATGTAAACATAGGCAGCAGGGATGGCACCTGCCACCCCTTTGGCACCAAAAAACCCATTGACCTCTGGGGAGGCCAGGAGGATCCGGTACTCAGCCCTTGTGCCCAGGATGAGGTCCATGTAGGCCTGTGTCAAGTTGAAGTAGCCAGTGGTGAGGTATATCCTGGCATCCCGCTCAGCCTCCGTCAGCAGTGTCTCTGTGACCATCTCGTCTATTTGAATCCCAAAAGGTTTCATTTGGATTAAGGGATAGATCCAGGTGTCGGGTTCTGGTTTCAGACTCCCAGATGCTTGAGAGCCTTGCTGGGATAAGAGGGAGCTGCCTGGCTGGCTGCTGTGGAAAGTCTTTGCATGAAGCAGCTCTTGCCGTGTCCGGGCAGAGTTGATGACCTCCATGACCCTCCGGTTGGCAATCTCACAGTAAGCCACCTTGTCTCCTGCAGGAAAAGTCAGGGAGATGGTGTCTGAGATCTACAGGCACAGAGCTATGTATCATCTATTACACACCAGGAAAAACTACTGACAGGACATGGATACAGGAACAAATAGGAGCTAACACAGAATGCACATGACTCTCTGTCTTAAGGCCCAAACCAGCTGTTTCAAGATTGGCAGAACTACATTACAGAAGAGAAATGCTCAGCAACTGGCAGCAGCCTGAAAGATCCTCTGAGAAAGGAAAGGATGAGGGCAAGGCTACACTGACAACCAAGAATGAGCTGGAACACACAAATAAACTCCCACCCCCAGCCTGAACTTACATCACCCAGCAGTGCAAGGCCAGGACAAAAATTGATGATGCAATCAGCCTGGCACATCACTGCCCTTCTCTGCCCAATTTTACGCTTGTTCCCAGTCTTCCTGAACTGATTCCCATTTGATTCCCAGAACAAACTACTACAAGAGATTAATTACCAACAATAGCAGCACATTCATAAACCCTTCAGAACATGCACACCCAGAGCACCTGGAACTGCAGCTGCTAATATCAGAAAAACTTCTCAAAGGACTGAAGTTCTTGTTTAAGGCCAAAAGCAGCACATTTATGAGGCAGCACTGAAACGGCTGCAGAGTTATTTCCAACCTCTGCATGCCCTGCCAAATCAGCCTGTGACAGCCACTGTGCTGAGAAAACTCCAACAGACCCAGTCCTGAAACTCAAGCAATCTTGATTTTAATACTGGATGGCACAGAACAGCACACCCCACAGTCTGAACAATGGTCAGACACTCAACTATTCCCACATGAATGGAGTCTAAGTCATCCTTAAACCGTGGCTGTTGCTCCTCTCCTCTGGATCCCATCACCCAACCAGGTGAGACAACTCTCTCCTACCTTGGTATGGGTGTACCATTCCCTCCATCATCTGGACTGTATCATCCTGCTGTAACTGCAGGGACACATCTCCAATCGCGTCCACAAGCTCCGTGAAGAAGTCTGCAATCTCGGGAGAGTCCCGCAGCAAGACGTAGCGGTCCTGACGATTGGTGAAGTACAGATCACTCAGGTTTGCACTGAACAGAAAAGGGAAGAGATGGGTTTGGAGCACAAGATTCTCAACCTCCCAGTCCAGACCACAGGCCTCACTCTGGGATAGCTGCACTAAAGCACAAATTGCCATTTCCTTTGGAATCGCGAAATATTTTTCCTTTTAAGACTCGATTTCATCTGAGAATCTCACGTGCAGGAGCTGTGGCTGCTCTCCCATCTCAGAAGAGCATTGATAGGATCATGATGGAGTCCAGATGTTCAGAGAACTCTGGCAGCACGGACACCCTACCCAAAGCCCAGTGACAGGATCTGCAGCAAGGCTGGACGCAGCAGGACTCACCCACTCAGGATCACATTGTCATCAAAGAGATAGACCTTGATGTGCTGCAACCCAATGGTCTCATTGAAACGCTCTGGAATCAGGAGCCGGAGAAGTCCACGCAGGTTTGGGGTGTGGAAGAGGGACACACGGACTTGCTCAGGAAACCGCTGCAGCAATGGGATCAGCATTGTCCGGGAATTCTTCCTGCCTGGGAGAGAAAGGGAGTTTCACACAAAGATCACGCAGACAGGACACATGACACAGCTCTTCGGCTGGTTACAGGGTGAGCACCCCTCCCATCCACTGCCACTTCACAGGTTTTCCTTTTTTCTTTGTTTTTTTTTTAAATCACTTTCATTTGCACTATGTCAATATTGAAACTGACATCCAGAATCAGTCACAGGGCAGGTCTGACACTTTTCAAGCTTCTTAACCAAGCCTCACTGGTAACACATCTACAAGAGCCACTGCAGATGACCACAGGTTCCTGATTCTGTGTGCCGCTGCTTCCAATAATTCCCATTTTCCTTTCAAAATGAAAATGTAAGTGAGCTTGATGGGTAAGGGCAAATGCACTAACAAATGAACCAAGCAAGACTACACAAGTTGCACAGAATAGTTTGGCCCTTCTTGCTCCTACCACCTATTTTTGGAAGAAAAGCTGCTCACCTTGAAGATTTTCTGAGAATATGCAGTTCTGGAATAAAGAAGACCGATACTGAAAGGTGCATGCTTTAAGCAAGTAGGTCCAATTGGCCAAAATACCCACTCTGAAAAGAACTGTCTAGCCTAATAGTAAAACCAGGCTCCGACAAAAGCAATGAATGGCAGTTCCTACCCCGGGAACCCCTGGTGCAGTCGAGGAGAATGGAAACTCTGAGGTCAGGTGAGCCTTTTGCTTGCAGTGATTTCTCCAGTGTTTCTTCTAAGCAATACACCTGCAGAGAGAGTTCTCTCCTCATTACAAAAGCAAATACACTTTCCAAGTGAAGTGCTCAGCAGCAGGAGACCGTGGCCAAGACAGCTCCCACACCCCTGTACCAAGCACAGCCAGCTCAGCCTTTGCATCTGCCAGCCTGGCAGCCTCCATCAGCCTAAAGCCACAGATCAAAGGGCCGCAGTTTCACATGTCCACATTCTTCAGGTCTCACAAGAGCAATTAATGTTAGCAGAAAAAGTCCCAGTATCATTCCCAAATCACAGACTAGCATCATCAAAGCCAAACGTTGGAAGGAACTCACTGCAGCTTTGTTCTTTAAGTACAAGATTATCACATGCAAATTCAAATCCTATGTGCAAGCCTAGACAAAGTTGGGCACAAATACTACGCAGGCTCCATCCACCTTTACCCTGCCAGGGCATTTGCTTCCTAACATCAGAACCTGTCCAAGGCCAGGCTTCTTCCTAAAGCCCTTGGGCAAAAATGCTTTTGTTTCCAGAGGAAAGAACAAAAAAGGCAAATACCATGTAGCAAAGCTCAAATGCAGAAAACCAATCCTTCATCTGTGTTCTGCACCTGGAGCACCAAACACAGCACTACACACCTACAGCTCAAATCCTGGTCAAGAAAAATGCCAGGGAAAAATAGATTCCCATGACCTGAGTTTTACAAAGCTCCCCTGAGCACTCTGAGCACCAGTCCAGTCTGTTCTGACAGGTCCAGGCTAGCTATCCTCTGAAGAAGTGCAGCAGTTCCCTGGCTCTATACCAGACCTAAACCAGAAGCGCCACAGGCCTCCCTTCCACATCCCTTCCCGGCATTCCCTTCCTGGCCTTCCCAAACCCTTCAACACTCACCAGCTCCTGCTCAAGGAGTCCTGTTCCCAGGTACAGTGAGGCCATCACCACCCGCTGCTTGGCTGCTTTTATCTGCACCTGGGAGCAGCAAAAAAAACAGTTCAATTTCACACAGGGTGTCTGGTCCTGAGGAGCCATCAGCCCAGACCTGGCAGTGCTGCACTCCAGACCCAGCAGGCTGGGAGGATGCCTTCAGCCACATCTCTGCACTGGCTCCCTGGCCTTGAGGGAGGAAAGGGTAACACATGGAGAGTGGCGACATAAAACATACAGAGCTCTGCAGAGCCACAGCAGCACCACTGCTGCATCTGAAATTCAAGGAAGAAACTAGTGTTTTCTGGGAAACTGAAGAACATACTCCCTGCAGCTAAAGCTATTCCATACAAGAGCAGTTACCAGGCAGCAGCTGCAAAACTGGGATTGTATCAAAAGCATTCCCACAGCTTGGAGCCCACACCTTACCTTCAGGAGTTCATAGAATTCCGCTGGGGATGAAAGCACCTTGACATGCGAGCTGGAGATCCCAAACTCTGGGACCAAATTCCTGATCCACTGGAACCTGTGTGCTCCTTCTGGACAGAGGGAACAAGGTGGGGCTGTGATCACTGGAACAGGAGGGGTGAGTAGTGGGGCTAGAAGGAGCCATGATGATCTGTGCAAAGAAAGATGGAGAAATTCTTTATAGTGAAACCTTTGCTTCCCAGAAAGACACCAAGCTTGAATGGAGTAAAGAGCTGCAGCCAGGGCCAATATATGGCAGGGATTCACAATGGCAAGAATGTCTTTCCCTTTCCATAATCTGATCTGGATCACCAAAGCCAAATGCAGAAACAGAGAAACACAGGCAAAATGTGGGAGAACAGATCTGAACATCACTAGCTCCTTCCCTGAGCTGGCATGGAGATGAGGGGAAACAACTCCTTCATCAGGACAACATGGGAGGGGAAGGAGGCCAGGAGCTGTAGAAAACTAGAGTGTGGATGCTCGGGTGTCTGGCAGTGCTGAGGTAGTACCACCTGTACCTGTAACCAACCACTTCTGAATTATCCCCATCACACACACATCACACATGGCCAACACTCCCTTCATGTCAAGCTTTGTTCTCAGCTGTGCTGAAGTCATACTTCAGGTTTAAAGATCACACTGCTTTAAAGAGAAAAATGCCTCCATCCCTCAATCTTATCCAAAAATAGATGTACAGCACACAAGGTGGCCAAGTGCAGGCCCCAGCAAAGGCAGAGCAGTCACACCCCAAGAATGACCCACAAAAGGAGCGACTATGTTCCAGCAGGAATGTGCCAAGAGCCACAACAGGGATCCATCCCTCTCTAGCAATGCCACTGGCATTCTGCAGAAGTACAAGAGAGGGTCACAACTTCCCCGGCAAACCTCACAAAAGCTGTGAGGGAAACATCAGGAAACTCATTCTTCCAAAAGAAATTTCAGAACTAATTTAATTTCTTTGAAGTCACTTTGGGAAGAAACCAGCTTACTGCCAGCAAAACGCAGTGGGTGACAGGAAGCAAGCAGCAGCTTCTCCTCTCCGAGGTTTCACACATGCAAATTCATCCAGTCATAGAATAACCCCTGGCAGGAGTCTGTTCGCATGACAAAACCACATTTCAGCACAATTAGCAGCAGCAGCTCCCATGAGATCCAGGAATCCATGAGCAAGGGACTGAACTGCATCTCTGAACCTGACACAAACCGTTCCAGTCTGCAAACCCCACTCATGGGAGCCGGGCTTCTTGGGATAGAAATGAGGACCACTAGGTCCTTGAGCCATCAGGCAGCCACCATCCTGTGGCCCATCCTGATGATTCCACCATCACCACACACCAAGAGGAAATTTGATCACAACCTTTACCAGAATTTGTTAGGAGGAACTTTTGGCTTTTTACCACAATCCAGAGCCCAAATGAACACAGATTCCAGGAAGATGATTTCACTAATTGGGTTCATGATACAACCCTGGATCTTTACAAGGTTTCCAAACATCCTTACAAGGAAACCAGTTCATAGTAGCGTTTCCTGTAAAATCCACGAGTTTGTCACTGACTATTCATGAACACCGAAATCTGAGTCAGTCTGTGCAGGAATTCCTGGCCTGGCGGATTTTAACAGATCATGTGGACTAGGCTCAGCCTGAATACCCAGAAGTGACCAGCACAGGCTGTTAAAAACAACGCAAATATCCCCTAAAAAGTGCAGAAAAAAAATTAAAGCAGAACAGAAACACAAGAAATACCACTTTTCAGGCACATTCTCATAAGTGTCTACAGAACCAGAGCACAACCTTCATACACCTTTGCTCACATCAAGCCTCACAGGCCACATACAGAGAGCAGATTCCCACTGTTCCATCTCTGCAAGGGAGCACGGCACAGAGAACTACAGGAATTCACACTGGATCAAAAACCACAGGGTTTTAAAACACACCAAATGCTCAGCCCACAGAGCAGTGATATAGCTGGGCTCTAACCCAGCCCCACAGGTCACAACCAACCTCCTCTGGAATTAGTCTCAGGGAGGAAGCAGTGGCAAATTTTATGTATTTTACAATAACAATCAACAGAGATGAATACTGTCCTCATTATCTCATTGGCCAATGCAACTACACTTCCAGAAGCCAGACCAGTGGCCAAGCAGACACTTTCCAGAAACATGATTCCCATAAGCCATTTTCTGGCAAGGACTGTTGGAACTGTGAGTCCAACTGCACCTACCTCCCTGCCTGTGGCCCTGCACCTGCCTGCCTGGAGCCAGGGGCAGCTCCGAGGGCAGCTCTGAAGGCTGCAGGCACAGACGGGTTGAGCTTGGAGCATCTGGACTCTGACTGGAACATCTGGAGGAATATCAACCTTCAGCACCAGTACTACTTGGTTTGATGTAGGTCAATTTATCCCCAGTAATTGCATCCTCCAGATTTTTCACTAAGTAATTTACAGTGTGTCAACACCATTTGATCTTTCGACCCAATACCAAAATTTACACCTTATTCAGCGTTGAGAACCTGTGGCTTTTAGAATTATCAAATAAATCCGTATTTTGCTCCAGCCACAGAGCCACTGGCACAGCAACTGGCTCCCACAGCAGCAGCTTCTACCTACCAGTGACTGACATCAGCTCAGTGACTACCCGAGTACAACCAATCCTTGCAACCACACACACACAACTATCAGAAACCACATAACATTATGAAGAAATCATCAAAATTCCACACTGTGACAAACCAGGTTTCAGAGGAACAGAAAGTGAGCTAGGGGGGAGCCCCTTCCACATACTTCACATCACTGAGTTAGCCAGAAAGAGAAAACAGAATCAAATGGAACCACCTCAACCCCCTTCTGAATAAAAAGTTTACCCTAAATAGAAACAACGGATTTTTTGGGGTTTGTTCTATTTTTTAAAATGTAGGTTTGGTACAGAAACTCACAGTGGAGCTGAAACTCTTATTCGCTGTAAAACCTCATCTTCAGAGCCAGAGGTGAAGTGAAGCTGCGGGACACAGCGCTGTCCTTTCACTCACACACTCACACATGGGGGGATCTACAGTACTGCTCTTTGAACTTACTGATTGCTTTCCAGGGCTCAGCCTAATTTACCTGCCCTAAAAACACTGATGAGAGCAAAAGACAAGTGTGGAAAGAATTTCCTTGGTGTGAAGAAGAACACAGAGCAGACTGATGATCCACCTCCTCCACGACCGCGGTGACAGCCACAGGTTGGTGGCTGCCGCCGGTCACTGTCAGGGGTGACAGCCAGCGGTCACTGCCGCGGGGCAGAGCGTGCCCTGCCCCTTGTCTCTCTGCCGACGCAGCCCGGCACGGAGGGGACTGACACCTGTTTCGGCCCCATCCCGCGGGGGCATCTCGCCCTCCGCGACCACTCCGGCCCGAGTGGACTGTGCCGGACACCCAAACCCGGCCGGTGCCGTCCGGAGGGCTGAGCTGCACCTGTGACAGCCGAGAGGCGCATGGCCCTGGGAAAAGAGACGTCGGCCAGCGCCTGGTGACAGTGGGAGGCAAGGAAATGGGAAAGGAAGGGAAATAACGCTCAGCTGTTGTCCTGAGGGCCATCGGACAGCGCGGCGAGCTAAAGGGGTCTGCGAGAGCAGAGCCGAACCCGACTCCGACCCGGGCCTGGGGGTACCGGGCCGCCCCTTTGTCCCTACGCAGCTTTTCCAAGGGGCTGGACCGGGCCGGAAAGGGGAAGCGGCGAGCGGGGAATGCCCGGTAACGCGACACCGACTGCGGGGGCGGCCGAGGGCTTCCGCCGCCTCCCAGCCCCGGGAGAGCCGGTGGGGTCCCGGCCGGTCCTTACCTGCGGGCGTGGCGGTCGCGACCGCGGGAG
>VYXD01010247.1:27520-60079 GCA_013397195.1 Hylia prasina
AGCCACTCTCCTGCACATCACCTCATGACACCAGGTCTCAGCGCTGCCTGGAGATGCTCAGAGCTCCCGGGCAGTCAAACTCTGCTCCCTGTCCCTGCACCCCTCCAGCCCCACCCAGCCCCAGTTTGGCAATTCCAGCTCCTCCTTGGCCAGGCCAGTACCCAGAGGATGCCCGGGGAGGGTCTGCCGAGGCCTCACGGACCCACCCAAGCAACAAACAGAGAAAGAGATGCAAGGATGGAAAATTCCCCTTCATAATTAATAAATGAAGAATATTGTTGTTAATCGATGTAGCTGTGAAGAGAATATCGATCCCAGCCTCATGCTATTTTTTGTGCGGCTTAGATTTTTACACCTCATTTAGAGGCAGGTCTCTCTGGGGACCTCTTAACACCAAAAGATATTTGCAGGAGTCCAAAGTAGAAGGGAAGAAAAGGGGGGAAAAAGATTAATTATTACCAGAACTGGAGAATTATGTGTGTGTCCCATTGTGGCCAACTGCGGCACGGATTTGAATATTTGATTAATAGCTATTCTAGCCAGGGTTGATAACTTATCTCCACGCTGGGTATTTAATAAACAAGTGGGAGCCATTAGAAACATTTTTAATATTAATCCCAGGAAATTATGCTGATGAAGGCCAACCCTTTGCCTGTTAGGACTATGCAAGGAGGATTCTCTTCTCGCTTGCCTCATTCCATCTTTGGGCAGTTTAAATCCCTCTGTGCCTCAGTTTTCCTTTTCCAAGATGGACAAATCCAGAGCTGGAATTGGCACTGGTTAAAGCACTGAGTGAGGAGCCCTTGTTAGAGCCAAACCTTTAATGAAGAGCCAGGGGGATGGTTGGGATGAGCAGTGGGAGCAGCGGGCTCGGGGAGCTGCTGGGGCGCTCTGCAAAGTCTCAGTGCAAGGCTGGGTTCACTCCAGGAGAGATTTCATTCCAGCTGCTGGTTCCTGGGATGAGGCAGAGCAGGAGCTGCGTGTCCCCATACCACACCAGGTCTGGTGGAGACATGCTCCAGCCTCCTGAAGGGTTAAGAACAGGTCAAAGAGCTGAGGAGAGGTGAAATTCCTGAAAACTCTGGCAAAATTCACATGGGATGCAGCAGAAGTTCTGGGACAAGGCTCATCAGGGACACGACAGCTTGTCCTGGCTCCCAGGACATGCTCCTCCAGCAAACCATGCAGGGGATGTGCAGCCCACCGGGGTTGGAGCGTGGTCCCAGTTGGAGCATGGGATGCACAAAGCACTGGGAGATGGGAAAATGAGCCAGGGAACCTCCTCATGGCAGTCAGGGCTTCACGAGACAGCAGAAATTAATCCCTCAACAGGAGGAGAATGAGGGATCCTGCTCCACTCAGGTTCTGCCAGTGCCACCTGGAGTTTGGGTTTCGAGGATGTTCAGGCCAGGCTGGTAAATTTAGGTCAAATTTCAGCCAAGTAAGAAGGGAATAATGTGTGAGGGAAAAAAATAAAATTAGAAAACACCATTCGTTTGGCTTTCCACTGTCACAAAATGTTCCTGAGAGTTAACACAGAGTCCCCAAAAAGGGGAGACTGAGCCTGCCTGAGGTGAATTAGACTCAGCATTTAGGCATGATGCAAAGGGGGAACCAGCAGGAGGAGTGGGATTCTCCTTGGCAAGGCAAAGGGAGATCTTTAAAGTCCCTTGCAAAGCAAAGCAAAGCAAAGCAAAGCAAAGCAAAGCAAAGCAAAGCAAAGCAAACCAAACCACACCAAAGCAAACCATTCGGTGATTCCATGAAAGCAGCAGTCTCCAGCTGTTACGGGTGCCCCACAGAATCTGCTGATATGAGATGGCAAAAGACACTCTGGCTCAAAAAAAACCCCCTCAGGTACAACTTAGGAGATGGGGAGAAGGGCAAGGGATGAAGGAATGTCTGCAGGGGGTGGGACAGGAGGGATGTCCCAAAGGCCCTGCTTTGGGGACAGTTGTGTCACCTCCGTGTGCAGGAGCCTCGGGGCAGGGAGGGGCCGAGAGCAGCTGGGGCAGGGGAGGATGTGCTCCCTCCTCCCCACTCCAGCAACTCCCGCATCCATCTCCTCCTCCTCCGGCCGTGATAGGCCCTGGTGCTGCAGATCCATGCAGATCAATGCAAAATTAATTAGAGTAATCAACTCAGCTGTACCACAGAGATCATACAGGCAGGGTTTTAGGTGACTAATTGGTGGAAGCTGACAGCCAGTGTCCCCGGTGTCTTAGAGGTATTAACACTTTTTTCTCTGTAGATTAATTACCTTTTTCCACCTTTCACTTGATGGGCCTGCCCGTGCCGCGCTGTTTGGGGGCAGCAGGGCTGGAGGCCGGGCCTGAGGAGCATTCCATGGAGTGCAGTGTCTGCATTTGGGAGCAGGCAAGCCCAGCTTCCATCGGGGGGCACAGCTTTGGCACCAGCAGCCGGATTTTAGGGGAGGGATGGGTGTCCCTGTCCCCTGCTGAGCCTCCTGCCCATGGCAAAGCCCCACTCACGCACATTTAGAAGGGGCCACTCTCCTGTTGTGCCCGTCCCAACAGATCCGTGGATCCTCCACCTCCCTCCCCTTCTGCCTGGGATCGGGGCTGGCACCACTGGAACATCTTCTGGCCAAGGCTGATGCCCACTCTGCTGGCCTGAGGCTGTTTCACAGGTACATGAGGAGGTTAAAAGGGGGATTTGTCCAAATACCAACACTGGGGCTCTGGGATAGAGACCTAATGAGACTCTGATGCTGCTGGAATACGAGCTGGGAGCCAAGCAGAGGGTAATTAATCACCACCAGTTATCCACCACCAGAGATGGGTGTTCCATCACCTGCACTCTAAGTTGCCACTGGGCATCTTCCTGCTGAGAGTGCCCTCCCTCTCCTTTCTCATAATGGAAATTATGGCACCAGAGAGAGGGGGACAAAATCTTGGCACTGCTGAGGCCCCACCTTGAATCCTGTGCTCAGTTCTGAGCCTCTCACTGCAGGAGACATTGAGGGGCTGGAACGTGTCCAGAGACAGGAACAGAGCTGGGGAAGGGTCTGGAGCACCAGGAGAGGCTGAGGGAGCTGGAAAGGGGCTCAGCCTGGAGAAAAGGAGGCTCAGGGGGACCTTGTGGCTCTGCACAAGTCCCTGCCAGGAGGGGACAGCCGGGGGGGTCGGGCTCTGCTCCCAGGGAACAGGGACAGGAGGAGAGGGAGCGGCCTCAGGCTGGGCCAGGGGAGGTTGAGGTTGGATATTGGGAAAATTTCTTCACTGAAAGTGTGATCAAGCATTGGCAGAGGCTGCCCAGGGCAGTGGTGGAGTCACCATCCCCAGAAGTGTTCAGAAAGCACAGGACATGTGGCACTGCCATACAGCTCAGTGGGCAGGGAGGTACTCGGTCAAAGGCTGATTTTGGAAGAATTTTCCAACCTCAGCGATTCTCTTGTTCTGTGATTCCAAAGGCCCTTGGGATGCTCCTGGTGACCTTCACCCTGCTGAGCCTGGGGAATGGGGGGAATCTCCCCTTGGCTTTCACAGACCAGGGGCAAAAGCACAGGTGAGTGACCAAAGATATTTCCTGCCTTAGTGAGACACACCAGAGGCACTGGCTGGACATGGAAGAAGGTGGCAGAGTCCTCCTCCTGCCCAGGATCTCAGCACTGGAACCCCACAAGCTGAGCCCTTGGGTGTCACTTTTCCCTGGAATCATTGGAGATGTGATGGAGGGACTCTCTGCCAGTCCAGGTCAGCAGCAGCTTTCCCAGCCAAGTCCCCAGCTGCCCAAAGGGGAGGTGTTAAATCCAGACCAGTCACCAGGCTGAGGCCACCAGAGAAGGACCTGCACCCTCAGGGAGCCGGGGTGAATGGTGCTCCCGGGGGGGACAGCTGTCCCCACCCTGCTGCCACGGCCACCCCGCACTCGTCCCGCTCAGGGGCTGGGACATGATCCTGCCATCGATCCCGGGCTGAGCCTCAGAGCAGGAGTTATTGGCAGGGAGAACAGAGAGGGCAGCGGGAGGTGCCAGTCAGGGAAGTGGAAGTCTCCAAGCCCAGGAGGTTCATGGGCACAGCAGTGCTGAAATGCTGCTGCTTTTTGGATGAGTGGGAAGTGTGGAGTCAGCAGAAGGGGTCATTTGTCACACTCAGGGACAGGACCTGCTCCAAGCAGCTCAGCACCACAGACAGGCAATGGATTTAAACTGAAGGAAAGTAGGGATAATTGAGATATTGGGAGAAATTCTGCCCTGTGAGGGTGGGCAGGCCCTGGCACAGGGTGCCCAGAGCAGCTGTGGCTGCCCCTGGATCCCTGGCAGTGCCCAAGGCCAGGCTGGACAGGGCTTGGAGGAACCTGGGACGGTGGAAGGTGTCCCTGCTTTGGCAGAGGGTGGAGCTGGATGGGCTTCAATGTCCCTTCCACCCCAAACTCCATGATTCTGCCCCGACAGACTGGGTGACCTGCAGAGCCAGTGACCAGTGACCCTGGGGTAGAGCCAACACCTCACTCCAAACCTCAGCAGCATCTGACCTGCACCAAAACCTCGACCCTCCCCTTGTGTTCACCTTTCTTAAAATAAAAAAGCAAAGCCCCTGCACCTTTCCTGCAAGATAAAAGGCAATTTTCCAAGAAAAGTGCCTCTCCTTTCATGCAGCTTCAGTCAGGCCCCTTCCAAAATCAAACTTCCAGGTGTGGTGGCTGCCCTTGGGAGGGGTTTGGGGTGGTGACAGGGTCGGGCAGAGATGGCAGCACTGCAGCACCCCCGGTCCCCTGCCCCAGCAGGACCTGACACCCCAAGACAAGGTGGGCAGAAGCTGCTCATGCCTGTCCACGTTCCCGGTCTTGGTTCCCAGTTCCTGGTGGCACCGGGTGGGTCACAGCCCCCCATGGGGACACCGACCCACACCCCAGCCCGTCCCCGGAGTGAGAATCTCTCCTGGCTCCTGCCGTGACCCCGCCGCCACCTCGCAGGCAGGCAGAGGGCTGAAGGAGGAGCATTATTCCCTCCTCAGCTCCCAGCACTTTAGAGTGCTTTCATCCCTGAAAGCTTCGGCGGGGAAGAAAGGAGAGTGGCCTGAGCCCCGGCAGCACCGTAAGTGCTTTCCTTTTTTAACAAAGCCCCAGCGAGGGGGAGGACGGAGCGAGGGCTGAGCGCCCCGCACCGGCACCAGGCACGACCCCTCCCACCGTGGGTTATCGGGATTTGCCCATCCTTAAAAATAAATCTTCCCCAGTTTCCTTTTATAGGGCCTTTCAAGCCGTATCCCCCAGGTCCTCGTGGAGGGTAATGAACGCGCAAGGCAGGGCTTAGAGCTGCCTGAATTATTCATCAGGAATAATATTTGTGGCCCTTTCCTCCTCGTGGTGAATCGATGGAGAATTTATGGGCGAGGATCCCCACTATTGGGGGGCCATTGGGGCAGCAATATTTGCCAAAAATGGGGGATTCATTCCCTTTTCCGTGGGCCTTCAGCACAGAGATCCCAACCCCAGGCACAGCCACAGGGATTTCGCTGGTTGTTGGCCAAGGTCAAGCCTGGCCTTGCCTGGGGGAGGCACAGAAGCACAGGGGAGGGTGGTCCATGTGTGAGGGGTGACTTCAGACCCCCCAGCACCTCCTGAACCACCGGGGTAGCACCCCATGCACAGGGACACTACGGACACACAGAGGTCACCTGGCAGAGCAGGAAGTTATCCGAGGTGTCTCCTCACAGCCCCACTGTAGGAAGTTGGCCTTGGCAGCCTGGAGCAGGGGCTTCCCTGCGTGAGGAAGCTCTTCTGCAGAAGTTGAAAGCAGGATGGTGATCCTGGGGCAGCCACTCCAGAGCTTTAGGGAACTGCTGAGTGGGAAACAAAGGAAAGCTCCAGCAGAGGATCTGGACCCTCTTCCCATCTTTCCTGCTGTCTCTGAGTTCTCCCTTAACCCAGGGCAAGGGGAAATCACATTTCTGCATTTCCAAGGGCAGCTAATGCTGCCATGAGCCCTGCTTCCCTTCCCTTCCCTTCCCTNAGTGTTTTTGAGAGCTTCTTTTCAAGGGAATTGCAGTTTTAAACCTGAACCAAGAGGTTTGCAGGGGTCCATTGTTACCCTGGTTTTGAGGATTTTTCTTGGCCTTCTGATCTGTCTTTCATATTGGAGTCAGAATTTCTACTTTCCCACACTTTTACTATAAACAACAGCTTTGTTTTCCTCACTGTCCTTCGTTGTTTACATACTTTCAGGTCAGAGGAGAAAATTAATTGACAGTTGTCTTGACCAATGTGGTTTGGGAGGTGGGATTTCATCCTCCAATCCACAGGCACCTTTGGAAATGTATGAAATTGAGTTTTGTAAATAAACTCGGGCCTTTTCTGCTTTGCTCATCACCGTGTCCACGTGAAGTCCTTTCGTGTCGTGTTGCGTCAGTCCATCCCATCCTCCTGCTTGTTCCCCTGCCAGGGGTGAGGCTTCCACCAGCAGCAACACCCGAGCAGGGGGGTGGAAGCTCCATGGTCACTTCTCCCTGCAGAGCCAGGGAGGAGCTCTGGGGAAAGGCCCTTTCTCAGCTGCTTTTGGGATGGGAAGATCCTGGTTTGGAGTTAAAGAACAGATCATGGAATCATGGAGCTGTTTGGTTTGTTTTGGTTTAAAGCCCATCGTATTCCACCCCTGCCACCAGCAGGGACACCTTCCCCTGGGCCAGGTTGTCCAACCTGGCCTTGGACACTTCCAGGGATGGGGCAAGACCAGATCATGCTCAGCCAGGTGCAAACTGTGCTGACCACAGGGGATCTGAGATCAGCTTTTGCTGCAGCAGCAGCTCCTGAGATGTAAAACTTGGCTTTTGGATCTGAGATTTGCAGCTGCACCCCCTCCACCCAAACAACACCCCCCAAGAGAGCTTCACACACCTCCAAACCTTCCCACACATCCCCCCCAAATCCCAGCAGTGGTGGGGCTGATCCCGGGGTCTCATCCTTTGTCACCCTCCAGCTCCAAGTGACAGCGAGAAGGTGGCTCTCCCTCGTCAGGGTGGCACGGTGTCACCCAGACAATGGCCTGGGGCTGGCCCACGGGAAGAAGAAGAGCCCTAATGCAGTTTTGACAACGAGGCCATCAGTTAAGTGCTCTGTGTGGATATTTTCCCCTCTCTCTATTGTTTATTATTGGAAGTTACAAGTAGCTAAAGACCTCCCCAATTATCTGGGAGCCACTTAAGAGCAATTGAGCACCTGTCACCCACTGAATGGGCTGCCTCGCCCTAATGACAGGAGAGGAGAAAAGATGCAGGTCAGCAGTGCCGGGATGCCGGCAATTTACAGCCGAGCGGGGCCAGCCCCAGCGCCCAGACGGGAAAAACACCCCAAGAGGCAGGAGGAGGAAAGGAACGGGGATGAGTCTCCGCAGGGCTCCCTGGTGGGACGGGTGGGAGACTCGGTGACCACAGCTCGGGGGTCGCTGCTCGGCCGGTGGAGTTCTGCAGCGTCCCAGGGGGTGTGGAGCGGGCCGTGCCATTAATGAACGGCTCAGTCCTGTAAACAGAAAGAAAAAACTCCCAGGAACTGTTCGCTGACCATCAGCCAGCGTGACACAAATTTACCCGTGCTTTTTTCCCTGCTTGGGGTGCCGCAGCAGGGTTTGGTTCTGGCTGCTGAAAGGGCTGGAGGTGCTGCAAATCCCCAGCACAGAGCCTGAACCCAGGGGATTGTGGCTGCATTTCCCATAAGAGGCCACTTCAGACAGCTCTAGACATGAAAAGCTTTGCTTTTGAGGCATCATTTGGATTAGATTCATTATAATTTCTATATAATATAAATGTATCATTTGTTAATTGTATAGAATGGCACAAAAACACCTGACACAATACCAGCCAAAGCTGAGGTGGTGTATCCCCGCCATGAACGAGAATATATGTGTGCAAAATATCCTAAAAATTGTCTTGTGGGAAGGAGGCTGCACTCAGCTCTCTGGAACAAAGCCTGAACCCATCCTCTCCCCTCCGGCTGTGCCTCAGGAGCAACTGGGAACCACCTTCCCTGGAAGAGCAGAGGGTTTTCTCCTGAGAGAAGAAAGCTGCCCATGCACAAACACCCTCTCCTGCAGACAGCTCTGGATCTGTGGAGCAAGGGTGTGGGAAGAGGCTGATGGAGTCTCCAGCAGTGATCCCCTAATCTGGGAGTGTGCCCTGGAAGTGGGGGGCTGGGAATGGGGGAGAAGGTGCCAACCTGGAAAAGTTCATCGATAGAAACATAAAATTAAAATAATTTGCGTCAATTCTGCTGAGTGGCTGTTAGGCCTAATTGTTATTGACTGGTCACTGTAATTATTAAGGCTTACACTGAGCTGGGCTGGCAAAGGAGGTGGGTTTGGGACCCCACCACGCTCAGAGTGTCCCCCCACATCCCTGGGAGTGGGACTGGGACACGTCGTCCCCCCAGAAGTCACCAGCGGAGCAAAGGGGGGAATTTGGCCCATTGTTGGCGTGCAGGAACAAGGGGGAAGACGGAGAAGGGATGAAGGAAGGGAGAACCCAAGGCAGGTGGGAGGAACGGGGAAGGCTGAGGAGGCAGCTCCGGGGAGAGCCCGTGGATGCTGCCAAGGCTCGGTGTGGGGCTGGGTGATTTCCTCCCCTCCTTCCCCCGGCCTTTGTTTCTGCTGCCAGCGCAGACCCCAAGCAGCAGAGGAGGCTGATCAATAGGAACACGGTGTTTGCATGGATCATACATGCGAAGAGCACGTTCCCGGATCAATGCCGAGGTCTCGCAGAAGGAGAGGAAGGGAGGGGAGAGCAAACCCACCCTGGCAGGACGCGCCTCGCCACAGCATGTTCCGTTTCCATGGCGATGATGGGCTGCGCTCCCGCCGCCCCGGCCCGTCCCCGCGCCCTGCTGGGGACCCCTCCGGGCACCCCAAGGCCATCCCACGGGGATCTCCCCTGCTCAGGGTGTCCCGCTGCGCTCGCGGCCTCAGGAATGGGGCTCAACCCACCCAAGCTGGTCCTGCCTCTCACACCAAGTGACAATGAGGCGTCACCATCACACAAGCAGCAGTGGAGAAGATCCTCATCCTGTTTCTCCTCGCTGAAACCACAGCTCCCAGCTGCCCGTGTGGATGGATGCCGGCTCCACCTCCCTACCTGCCTCCTTCCCCCGGGGCTCCCGGGAATTAATTAGCTCGTCTCTCTAAAGCGCTGAAGGAAAGTGGTCAGAAACCTGAAGGGAGCCAGAGTTTGCCCAGCCAAGGCTGGACATCCCCTGCTTTGTTTCCATGCAAAGAAAGACGCCCTGAGCCACCAATGCTGCTGAAGCCCCCCAGAGCAGCCCTTGGGGGCTTGCCCAGGCCGCGGGACCCGGGGGTTTTCTGGCCCACCCTCCCCTGCCTGCGCAGAGGGGAGGGAGGCTGGCGCTGCAGCAGAGCCGGCCAATAATTCCCGGCCAATAAAGTTATCTAAGGGTAATCATTAAGCCCTTACGAGCAATGCAGCTCGTGTGGAGCTGGGGGAGAGCACGAGCGAGGCTCTGCTGCAAATGTCCTTGCAGGCAGCGGGTGACCTTGGCCAGGCACAGCCCTGCCAGTTCGGGGATGGGGCACCACTGCAGGGAAGGGCCCCTTGCCAGGACTCAAAGGGCTCGTGGTGGCCACCGTGGCCAACTCCAGGTGTCCCTCCTGCAGAGAGGGAAGGGAACAGGGCGGTGGGAGGAGGATGGGGAGGAGGTGGTTGGAAGTGGGACAGGCTGGAAGCCCTAAGAGTCACAACTGGAGCTTGGAGAAGAGCTCTGGAATATCACCTACACATCCCTGAAGGAGGGCAGTTGTCCTCCACCTTCTCCTGGGACAATTGTGGATGAGAGGCTGCCCCAGCCATGAGTGTTGGCCCCCAGAAACCCCCCCTGTGCTGGGCTGAGCCCCCAGCGTGGGCAGCAGGGGAGGGGGGGATTCTGCCCCTCTGCCCCACTCAGGTGAGACCCCACCTGCAGAGCTGCCCCAGCCCTGGGCAACAACAGCAGGAGGACGTGGAGCTGCTGGAGCCAGTGCAGAGGAGGCCACAGAGCTGCTCCAAGGGCTGGAGCCCCTCTGCTCTGGGGACAGGCTGGGAGAGCTGGGGGTGCTCACCTGGAGGAGAGAAGGCTCCAGGGAGAGCTCAGAGCCCCTGGCAGGGCCTAAAGGGGCTCCAGGAGAGCTGGAGAGGGACTGGGGACAAGGGCTGGAGGGACAGGACACAGGGAATGGCTCCCACTGCCAGAGGGCAGGGCTGGATGGGAGATTGGGCAGGAATTGTTGGCTGTGAGGGTGGGCAGGCCCTGGCACAGGGTGCCCAGAGCAGCTGTGGCTGCCCCTGGATCCCTGGCAGTGCCCAAGGCCCGGCTGGATGGGGCTTGGAGCAGCCTGGGACAGTGGAAGGTGTCCCTGGCAGGAGGTGGGACTGGATGTGCCCTTCCAAACCAGTTCCAGGATTCTGGAATTCTGTGCAATCTCACCCTTGGAGCACCAGAGCTGCTTCCCAGAGCAGCAGCCCCAGGTACTGGCAGCCTGTGGGCAGAGTTGCCACTGAAGTGTCCCTGACAGGATTTGCATCACCTTGACCCCTGCTATTGTATAAAAACATTTTGTTTTTAATCACCCGGGAAGCAAATTAAAAAAGTTGGCTGTCCAGGAATTAGGCCTTTTGGCTGATAGTTTGGGAAGCATCTGTCTCCATTGCCTGCAAATTAGTCTTCCACAGGAGAGTAATCAGATGTTTAATGCAGCCACAAATGAAATCACCCATCATTAACTATTCAAACCAAGAGGTCTGTAAAGGACTGGCCCAACAAATCCCCCCAGACTGAGGGCAGGGGGAGCTGGGGAGGGGCTGGTGCCACATTTTTGGGGTGGGGAAGGGGCAGTGGAGCCACCTGAGAGCCGTGCTCTGCTCCTGAGGCTCCACCTGCCTGGAGAGCCTGTGGAGGGGCTGAACCAAAGCCCAGCTGGGGTATTTGGAGCAAAAGCAGAGATATCAACCAGAAAAACACAGGTTTGTGAAGGATGAGGGGTTGGTGAGGCGAGGTCTCAGAACCTGCTGCTCTCCCAGGAACTGACCTCCAGTTTGCTAAGGCAGCATCTCCCCAGCCCCGGGGGCTCTGCTGCCCCCTCACCTCGGGGCTGGCCATGGGAATCACTCTGGAGAGGCAGCATTGGCCTCCTCCTCCTCCTCCTCCTCAACCCCCCTGCCCACCATCACACTATCCTGGAGCTCTGGAGCACCCAAAGGTGCAGGTGATGGACACAGGACAGGGGGTGTGGTGGGATGTCCTGGGAGAAACAGCTGCAGTGACATCCCAGCTGGTGCAGCAGGAGAATCACTGAGGTTTGAAGGCTGAGTGACAGCCTGGTGGTTTGGAGCTGGGAAAAACAAGGGTCAAAGGGCCTTTTCCCCTGGTTTTGGTCTCTCCAAACTCCTGGCCAGTGAATTCCTGGGAAAGAAAATCAAACCAAGCGTTGAACTCACCAGCAGCCACGGGAAAGAGGGAGGTGCAGATGTTGTGCCCTGCCCTGCTGGGGAAGCGCCCAGCACTTCACACAACCTCCTCAAACAGGATGTTTAGGATATTCTCCACACATATTTTCTCATTCATGGTGGGAATACATCGCTTCATGTATTGATTGTGGGGGTTTTTCCACACCATTCACTCACAGCTGCCTCTGGCCCACAGCACCTGTTTGGGCTGGAACTTCATCATCAGGACACAGAAAAAAAAAAACCCAGGGAATTTTGGTCTCAAGCTGACACCAACACAAACTCATGACAAACACAGAGAGCCAGGGAGACATTTACCCCTGTGAAAGAGGTCAGCACAGAGGTTATGGAGCATCTGAGCCCCGGGGAGCTGCCTTCATCCACAGGGCTGCATTCTGCCCTTAAAGAGTAATCCCTTAAAAATGACTTTTGTGCCGGAGAAGGGAAGGAGATGGAGGGAGTGTGAGAGCCTGCGTGCTGGAGAAGTAAGTTCTTTGTTGCCTAGAGCTTGTTAAATCCATACATTGAAGAGAAGAATAAATAAAAAATCAAATCTCTACTTCTGAAAAGCGTTTCTGTGGGGAGCTGCTTCCCTGAATCTTCCAGCCCCGGCCTGTGTCAATAAATCAATAGCTGATGCAGGTTGGCTGCAATCGGCTGCAGGAGAGCAGGCGAGTGATGGATGGACAGGAGAGAGGAGAATCTAAGAGATAGGGCAGAGGTGATGCTCACCTTGAGCTTTATTGTTTGCCACTGACAGATAAGGGAGTGTGGAGGCATTAACGGGAGTGCTGAGGGTGGGAGTGGCAGTGGAGCCCCAACACCCCTCCCCAGAGCCCTCCTCTCCCCAGGAGCCTCCCGTGTCCCTCCTCTGCCTCACAGTGCTCTTCTGTGCCTCACAGATGGTTTAGCTGAGGTGAGAAGCTGAAGGATGCTCTGCCTGGCTGGGAGGGAGGGATGGCCCTCAGCCCCCGCCCAGGGCTCCCACAAGGAGCTCTCCAGTTTGGGCTGCAAGGGGACCTTGCTGCTCCTGAGTAGGGAGAGAAATGTGGGATTGTCACAGCTGATTTCCCAGTTCAGCATCAGAAAGTGGGCAACAGGGAAAGAAGGAGCAAACTCCTGGTTTGGAGCTTGATTCAGGCAGCACAGACCAAACGCAGCCCTGTCTCACAGCCCTGCACCAGGATCAGGCCAGAGCAGTGCTGGCCTTCCATGAGCCATGAGGTGAAGCCTTTCCTTCTGCCACCCTCCTCCTGCCCCACAGGTTTGCTCCTCCCTGCCCTGAACTCGGGGAGAGCTGTGGGACCCTCCCTGTCCCCTGGGACTGACGCCAGAGGGAAGCTGGTGAGAAATAAGGTGACCCTTTGTCACTCTGCTTCTCCTTAACTTCAGCTTCATGGGTTACTCCACTGAGGCTGCACTGGCCTCATGCAACTGCCCTCAGGGGTTATTCCAAACCCTCCAAAATTCAGGGAGTTCCTACCCACAAGGAAGCACAGAGAGCAAAGGATTCCGTTTGGTTTGCCCTGAGCCTGCCCTCAGAGAGAGTTGGGAACCTCCACGTTCTCTCAGGAAAACAAGAAAATAACCATCTCTCCTCTTCCCCAGGCTGATCTCAATCTGTAGAGCTCCTCAAGTGCCCCTTAAAATGAGTCCCAGCCCATCCCACCCTTGGTGCCTCTCCTTGCTCAGCTCCCAGGGCAGGAGCAGAGGGGTTGTCGAGCATGGGTTGACACAGGACTAAAATGATCTGTTCTGATTTCTCCCCTGCTCCTCTCTTAATCATTGCTAACCTCCCATTTGCCTTTTTGTCTGCAGCTGAGCATTGAGATGACATTTCCAGAGAACTCCCCACATTAACTCCAAGAGCTCTCCCCTGAGCCACAGCAGCAGCCAGTTTGGAGCCCACAGAGGTGGTTAAGGTTGTTTTCCTCATGTTCATGTCTTTGCATTTATCAACATTGTATTTCATCTGCCTTTTTATTGCCCAGCCTCCTCATATCCTTAGATCCTTCCGCAAACTTTCCCAATCATTCTTTGCGGCAACTTCCATGAAAATTCCTGCCTCCTCACTGAGCTTTATCACTGAATTGTCTGCTTTTTTTTTCTGAGTTATTTAAGACTGTGTGGATCAGGATGGGTCCCAGAACCAATCTTGCAAACCTCCCATGGAAATCCTCCATGAGGGTTGGTATCCAGGCACCACCTGCTCACGTTCCTGGTCCCAGGTTCTCCAGGAGAAGCAAACCAATTGCAGGCCCAGGACACTGCATAGGAAGGGGTCTACTTTTGGAGAACAGGTCCTGTAAGATAAACAGGAATGTTGAGGAAGATCCTTCAACCAGAAGGAGGCTTCTGCCATGGAGAAGTTGTCTTCAAGCCCTTGTTCTGTCCTGCATGTGTGTGTCTGTCCTGAGCTCTGTCTGTCCTGATGTCTGTCTGTCCTGAGCTCTGTCTGTCCTGAGCTCTGTCTGTCCTGCATGTGTGTGTCTGTCCTGAGCTCTGTCTGTCCTGATGTCTGTTCATCCCGTGGCCTGGGATCCCATGGGACCAGTTCTGGCCTGGGAACCTGCAGAGCTGGATTTTCATGGAATCAGAGAATCCCAGACTTGTCTGGGTGGGATGGGACCTTAAAGATCATCTGGTTCCAGCCGCTGCCATGGGCAGGGATGACACCCACTGGACACCACTGTTTTCTCCTGGGAGGGCTGCAGGGTTGGCTATCAGGGAAAGGTTCTTCCCCCCGAGGGTGCTGGGGCACTGCCCAGGCTGCCCAGGGAATGGTGCCAGCCCCGAGGCTGCCAGAGCTGCAGGAGCTCTCAGGGATGCTCAGGGTGGGATTGTTGGAGGTCTGTGGCAGGGTTGGACTCAGTGATCCTTTGGGGTCCCTTCCCACCCAGGAATTTGAGGATTCTGTGGCTCCCAACCAAGCCATAGAGATGCTGCATCACCTCCCCTTGGCTTTCAGCCTCGTTGTGTCCCAAAGGGTGCAGCAGACCCACAACCACCTCAGTTTGCCCAGTAGCTTCCCCCTGTACATCCCTTGACAAGAGGAGAAGCAGAGGAATCCAACTTCACTTTGTTCCTCCCTCCAGTTCACTCTTGGTTTCATACAAAAGAGCTTGGAAAACAATAGCCAAAAATAACCAGGCTGGCAGGGAGGGCTGGAGGGAGAGGACACTGCTATGGCAACTGCAGCACTCCCTGCCCTGCTGTGGAGGCAGAGCTGCAGATTTGTCTCTTTTCCCAAGAAGATTGGCTCAGCCCCAGCCCCAGGCATGCCCCGAGCTTGTCTCTCTTTGGGTGGGCAAACTGGCACCTCACCCACTGGGCACTGCTGGGCTGCTGAAGGGCAGCCAGGAACAAATAAAACCTGGGGGCTGCAAGTGTTTGGAAGTGGGTGGAAAAGAGCAGAGTTGTGGTTTCCGTGCTGGATCTCCCACTCCATCTGTTCAAAGGTTTCATGAGCACGGCCACAACAAGGCAGAGATGCTTAAAAATAAAAATAACCCAGCCAAGGGCAGCCAGAGAGTGCTCTTAGGGCAAAGGCATGGGCTGGATATGAGAGGATGAGATGTTTAAAAGGTTTGAAAGCAAACCTAAAGCCAGATCAAAAAGACAGGCACTGCATGGTGTAAAAACCCCTCAGGCTTCTCCACATCACTTCAGACTCCTCAAGGAGATTGTGGGTTGAGGCTGAAGTAAATGACACGGGGAGATTTGGGCTGTCCAACCACCCTTCCATCAGCAGCTGCGACCCCTCTGGGTCCTTGGCCAGCCCAGCCCCATCTCCTTTGGACTCTGGGGAAGCCAAGACCTTTCTCACAAGCTCCTCCCCGAGCTGCATGAGGAGATTGGTTGGTGCTGGGTTTGGGTTTCATGCTGTGGGTGCCTCATTAGGATCACCTCGGTGTTCACCCAAATCCTCTTGAGTTCATCTGAAATGCCCCTTCAAAGCAGCACCTGCACTGGGGGGCTCTGCTGTCCCTTTCCAACCTGCCATTTCCCACCCAGGACAGAAGTTCAGTCGGTTTTAACATCCCAAGATCTGCAGGTGGGCCACATCTCTGGGTCACACTCTGCTTCCTTCAGGATCCTTCGGGGCAGACAAGCCACGTCCAACCTTTCTGCTGAGGACCAGGGTCACCAGCCCACACAGGGCTGAGTGGGAGCAGGAACCTCCACAGGTCTGACCCAGAGTCATGAGAAAAGATCATCTTCAGCCTTTTTCCCACCCCCCCTGAAGCTACAGCTTGTCAACATCTCCCCTGAAATAAACCGGGGGAAGATACAATTAGATTAAACCCGAGTAACTTCTTCACTTACTCAGGAGCATTACAGGCACCTTACACATGGAAATTAAGTACCATTTGAAACATCCTGCATTGGCAGGTCAAAGTATTTAATTTCAGCTTTTAAATAGCATTTCCTTCCGGAGCTTTCCCTCACCCACTTCATTCGGCTGAAGTCAACACAGTTCCTGGTGTTTGTCTGATGAAGGACTTGTCACATCACAGGTTCCATTTCTGCTCATCTTTGCTTTGATTTTCACATCAGCTCTCCTCCAAGAGAGCAGCCAGGCTCCTGCCTGAGCAGCTGTTGAAAGCCTGAGGTCCTGAGAGCCTGGTGCATTCCCAGCTGGATTCCTCCCCACCCGTGCCACCCTGGCATTGCCTGAACACCTCATTAAGAGCCAGCAGGGTGCCACGTGCTCCCACTTTGAGGACTGGAAACCAATCCCAAGACAGCAAATTCATTCACTCCAAACTCTTGAGGAAGGGAGTGGGGCTGGACTGCAGAGTCAGGAGTCAGTGGAATCACAGAATCATCAGGTTGGAAAAGCCCTCTGAGATCATCAAGTCCTACCATTAAGCCAGCTCCATGCTCACCACTAAACCATGTCCCCTAGCACCACATGCCCACATGTTTTGGACACTTTCAGTGGTGGTGACTATACCACTGCTCTGGGAAGCCTGTGCCAATGCCTGGCCACTCTTTCCATGAAGAAATTTTTTTTCATGGAAATAATATCCAAACTATCCAAACTCTGGGGCTGCTTGAGGCCATTTCCTCTCTTCCTGTCACTTATTTCTGGGAGAAAAGACTCAAATCTCCATCTCCAGAATGTGCCCAGTGTAGCCCATATATTCAGGCTGGTAGCAGCTCCAGGGGATCTTTTCCAGCCTAAATTATTCTATAATTCCAAAATGATCATCAATTAACCCACCACTGAACCATGCCCCTAATCTACATCTCCTTTAAATCCCTCCAGAGATTGGGATTTGTGTCTTGGTGTCTCTCCATGGCCTTGTCTGGTTTCAGTGGTGCCTGAGGAGCTACCAGAGCTGGTCTGACCAAAGGAAGGGGATCATTTAAAGAATTACAGAGTGGTTTGGCTTGGAAGGGGCCTTAAAGATCATCACATCCCAACCCCTGCCATGGGCAAAGACAACACATCTGCCCTGGTAGAGCTGGAGACAGGGAGATGTTTCCAGGCGTGACAAACTTGGAGCTGCACATGAGGCTGATGGCAGGATTGCCACCTGTGCAGGCACAGAATCATTCCGTGTCATCGAATCATTCAGGTTGCAAAAGAGATTTAAGATCCCTGAGTCCAACCCACATCTCTGCAGCCACATCAGGACGGGCAGGGTAAGGATCTCCCAGGGATAATGAGGGAGGGCTGATGGCTTCCTGGGACGCCTCACTGCAGCGTCCCAGGCACAACTGTCCCACCTGGCCTGGGCAAGCACAAGTGCCATGGGCTGTGCAGTCCTGGGATGCCAGCCAGGAGCAGGGAACACCCTTCCTTCTTGCACTGCAACAGCAAAGCAGGGAACTGGGGGGGAGGATGGGCTTTTTTGTCCTCTCTTCATGCTTTCACTGGCATCCCCGAGGTCAAGCCTGGCTCTTCCACGGGACCGGCACTGCCCCAGTCCTGCAGAGCCGTGCCCTGGACCCACCCACAAAGCCACCGCCGCCACCTCCTCCCAGCTGCCGCAGAAAATCCCCGGCGTCCCTGCTCTGGCCGGGCTCTGCCGCCTTCCCTGGCTCTCAGTACAGTATCTGCGGGCCCCCTCCCTGCTCCTCGGGCTTTGTCAAAGCACATTTCCCAATTAGAGGATAAAAATATTCCATTCCTGACTCCGCGAGCTATCGATTTTGCCTGTAGCAGTGGAGGGGGCGAGGGCGGGCGTGCGCGGGGTAGGGAGAGGTGAAGGGCTGCAGGCACGAAGTGCAGCTGCCTCCCCCCTACCCCTTTATTATTATTGTTATTATTCATCCCGGTGAAAAGCAGCGAGCAGGACTGGTTAGCTCAGCTGACCACTGATAGAGAACAGGGGATCGATACTTAATTGACACAGGCTGGGCAGCCGGAGCAGGGATTGGAGATGGGGGAAGGCTTCTGGGAGGAGGGAGGGGAAGAGGAGAGAAGGAACAAAAGCCGGGGAAAGGAGGAGAAGCAGGGAGAGGGTGGGAGGAGCGGGGAAATAATGAAGGAAGAGGCAGAGAGGACGGGGAGCCCTCGGAGCCCGGCGTGCCCCGCGGGAGCGCCGCGGTGGGAGCTGCTCCAGCCCGGGTGTGACGGGACGGGAGAGGGGACAGCGGGGCAGGGACGCTCAGTGGTACCCACAGCCTCGCCGGGCAGCGAGGCGTGGGCTCTGTCCCTGCGGTGGGTGTGGGGCACCCTCAGCACAGCACGGCGCCCACTGTCCCTCCTTGCCCACCATCATCGGGACAGGGACAAGCACTGAATGTTCTCCAGTGCCAGAAGCACCCCCGGGAGACGCCAACAACCCAGGGAACGACCTGCTGACCTGGATCTCTCCCACCAGCCCGGGGTGTGACTCCACCTCCCTCTGTGTCCTCCCTTGGCGGTACAGCCTGTCCCATGTGCTGTGTCCGCCACTGGAGATGGTCTGAACTCCCCAAAGCTCGTTTTCCTGGCTCTGGATGATGCCTCCCGGAGCTGTTGGAAGGCTGAGTTTGAGCACAGCTGGTCTAGAGTGGCATCCCAGCCCAAGGAAGTGGTTGGAATGAGATGATCTTTGAGGCCCCTTCCAACCCAATCCAGGTTGGGATTTTATGATTCTGTGACTTGTTTTCTCTCTTGTTGGTCACCCTCCCTCTACCCAACCCTCTGTGGAGCTGACAGCTCACAGGGCGGGGTCTCACTGAGGGCCGATGTGTCACCTGGTGGCCTTGGTGGCCCTGCTCATTCCAGTCCCTTGAGAAGAGCAAGTTTTGAGTGCTCAGCAGAGCCCACAGTGCCTTGATTTTTGGGGAAAAGCCCTGAGCAGGTTGGGGAGTGCACAGAGGCAGGTGAGGTACCAGACCTGGCAGCCACCCCCTCGTTCAAGTCAGCTTCACTGAGGGCCCCACCGGAGCCCCTCCCCTGCGAGGGGCATCAGATTTACAAGGAGAATGTGGACAAGCTGGAGAACCATGAAGGGAATGAACAGGAATAGGAGGTTTGGAAGACCTTTGAGGAAGAGTAGAAGGCAGTGAGTTCATGTGCTCCAGAAGGACAGGATGCTGGCTGGTTCCATCTCAGATAAGGGAGGACAGGAGAAACCAAGCCAGGCTGAAGATGGACTCCTGGGCAGCAGCCAGCTTCTCTCTGAGGATTTTGGTGGCCTTTGGTGGCCCTGAACATGACTATTACAGAGGTCTGGGGGAGAACAAGGCAGACATTCCTGCAGAACTCCAAGATATACTATGTGTGGTGTGGAGGTCTCCAAAGGGAACTTTGAGAAGAACAGAAAATTGCTGAACTTCTCCAGGACTCGGCTACTCCAAAGCACTGGGCAAGACATCCTTGGGGCCTTATGCTGGGCCAGGAAGGGAAAATCCAAGATGTGTCTTGACCTTCAAAGTCCTTCAGCTGCCCACAGCAGGGGCTGCTCTTCCCTGGGAGCAGAGCTGGGCTCTCAGCCCAAGACACAGGCAGCAGGACTGCTCCCATGGGCAAAAGGTTCTTCATCCCTGCTTGTGGAATAAGAGGGATGACCTTTCCCAAGCCTGAAGGTCACTTTTCTTCCTCTTTCATTTTACTCTGGGCACTCCCAGTTCTCTCACCCACCATCTTCAATGGGACACCCATGCACACTTCCATCTCCAAGGCCGACCTTCACCAGCACCTCCCACCACACAACCAAGCGTCCAGGGAGAGGCCAGCTGGCCTTGAGCAGAGCCCAGCAGAGCCTGTGGCTGCCTCCCAGTACCCAGGAAGATGAAGGCTCTTCCAGGCATCTTCTCTTGCTTCAGATGTTTCAACCTAGACCGGACGTGCCAGCCTGGAGGCATACCTGGAAGTGCTGGATGGCAAAGGGTCAGACCCCCTTCCCACCCATTGCCCATGGATGGGAAAGGCAGATATGTTTAACTTGTTTTGGCACCAACCAAAAAGAGCTTTGAAAGCAGGGATGGGGTGGTGGGAAAAGGGCATTTTGATTTTACTTGTTGTTTTTATGGACTCTTAGAGGCCCAGCCTGACATTTGCTCCTTGTTCAGGTGTGGGCCCCACCAGGCCGTGGCAGAGGGAACCTCATCACAGGGCCTGCCTCGTCACTCTTGATCTATAACACGTCAGCCTTAAAAGGATCCTCTGCATCTCCTTAAACAACGTATTGCCGCTGTCCATCGCTCCCATTAATGCATAAAAAATCATTAGGCATTTCTATGGAGACCCATCGCCATAAACGCAGCCTCCAAATGCACTCCGGCATTAAAGCGGCCAAAGTAAACTGAGGCGATTCCTGTGGTAAAACCCTCTCCTCGCTCACTCATCCCACCCCAGCCCTCCCCCAGCCCTCGCCGTCTCTCTTCCCTCGATCAATTTTATGGTGCTTGCCTGGGGTTCATTAATGTTTCCGGAATCTCTCTGTGCCCTGTTTAAAAATTCTTAATTAAGCAAGGTTTTTTTGTTTACACTTGAACTAATTACACTTTTAAACCCGACAATAAAACATCAGCTCTGAGCCATTAGGGCCCGCCACGGGCAGGCAATTCAGGAACTGCCATGCTCTGCAAGGAGATAGGAAGGCTGGGGATGCAGCCTAGCTTCCGTCAAGAGGACGCCAGGATCTTCACCGGGCACATGGAGATGGGGGCCAAGGGTTCGAGCAGCCAGATGTCCCCTTCAGCTCTTCCTTGTTCCCTCCGGATGCGCCTTCCCTCCCAGATAAGGCCTGGCAGAGGAGATGGATGGGGAGGTGTCCTGTCCCAGTCCCATCGTTGTTTGCCACGCTTGGGTTCTCCACACAACCAGCTTGTTTTTCCAGAGGCACATGGGCCCAGTAATGGGTGGTGGAGGAAATGGAGGCCTGGGGAATGGGCCTCATGGAGGAGATGGGGGAAATGGAGGCCTGGGGAATGGGCCTCATGGAGGAGATGGGGGAAATGGAGGAAATGGAGGCCTGGGAAATGGGCCTCATGGAGGAGATGGGGGAAATGGAGGCCTGGGAAATGGGCCTCATGGAGGAGATGGGGGAAATGGAGGCCTGGGGAATGGGCCTTATGGAGGAGATGGGGGAAATGGAGGCCTGGGGAATAGGCCTCATGGAGGAGATGGGGGAAATGGAGGCCTGGGAAATGGGCCTCATGGAGGAGGTAGGCCTGGGATGGTGGTGGTTGGGTGATGTTCAACGCGCTGGGCTAGAGCACGGGTCTGTACCCAAGGAGTGGCTCTCCCAGGTGGCCAAGGAGCAGAAGGGATGGAGCAGAACCTCTGGGACACGTCTCTCCATCAGCAAGGGAATGTGCCCCAGCCAGGTGTGGGAGCACATCTCAGGAGCTTGGGCTCAGCCTCTCAGCACTGCAGAAAACTCCTTTTTCCTGGCTGTTGTCTGCCTTGTGTCCATCCCTGGGGACAGGAGCTGAGCTGGGGTGCTCACTCCTTGGTGTGGTGGCAGCTGATGCTGCTGGAGACCCTTTGGGCAGGGGATGGTGCAGCTGGTGGTGGACACAGGGTCAGCCCTGCCCACCACCCCATGAATGCCCAAAAGTGCCCATGAGCACAGCAGTGGGGGTCACCCAGGAGCTGTTCTGCTCCAGTCAGGACCGGCAGATGCTGGTCATGAGTTCACCTCCCACCACAGTGGTGACTCTCCAGACACCAGCTCCAAACTGGTGTTTCCTGCCTTCTTTCTGTGCCATCAAAAAAACCCTTCCTGACACCAGGAAGGCCCATGGGGCAGGATGAAGTTGGGGCAGGATGAGTTTGGGACACGAGGAAGGTGGGAGCATGAAGGTGGGAACGGGGCAGGGTTGTTGGGAGACTTTGGGTCATGTCAGTGGTGGCCATGTGGAGAAGGCAAGGCAGGACATGGCTGGGTACTGGTCCCTGCACGTTGGCAGCTCTTGGTGGCCTCGGATTCCTGATTTCTGTGAGGCTCTTGCTCTTGTCACACCCCAATAGCAACAAGGGGTGGAAATCCTCCATATCCCACCCAGCCAGGCAGCCTCTGCCAGGTTCTCAAGGTGCCCACCAAGAGGAAAGAGGGAAACCAAGTCCTGATGGCCCAACTTTAGCTCAGATGCTTTCCTGAGATCCTCACCAGAGAGAAAAAACAGACTTCCAGAACTCTCTCTCCAAAAGCATATGTGGCAATTGAGCCCCTGGAAAATCCTTCCACCAGGAGACATTCAGATTGGATATGAAAAATTTCTTCACTGAAAATGTGGTCAGGCACTGGCAGAGGTTGCCCAGGGCAGTGGTGGAGTGACCATCTCTGGAAGCGTTAAAAACCCGTCTGGATGTGGCACTTGAGGATGTGGTTCAGCGGAGAAATGGGGCTTCAAAGACTTTTTTTTCCCCCACAGTTATCTATTTTAAAAATAAAAATTCATATCTAATTTTTGGGGGGAGAAATATTACAATTTTTTAACACAAGAAAATCCCCCAGGTACTCAAAGGTTTTTGTGAGCCTCTTCATAAATAAACAAATGGATTTTCTTGGTAAGATGGGAGGAAGACAGGACCAGAATTATCTGTTCCAACACACTGATCTTTCTTTTTCTCCTCTCGTTTTTTAAGCAGAAAACTTCACATTTTGTGAGAATACGTGAATTAAAACCCGAGAAAAGAGTTGATTCCTTCCTCAGGGCCGCCGCTGCTCACGTGAGCTCCCAGCCCTCCTCCTGGCCGGGAGTGGGAGCGCAGCGGCAGCAGCGAGTCAGTCCAGAAATCGCCCTGGTTTTGGGGTTATTTTATTCATTCTGGACTCGATCTGTTTGGTGTCAGCTGCTGGTTCATGTGAAATCTTCCTGGACGAGTCCCAGGTGAATGTGAGCTTCCCGTGCTGCCCCTGGAGAAGGAATTCCCCGGGGATATTCCTGCGGGGATTTATCCCGGCACAGCAGAGTCCAACCTTGTCCCGTCGCAGGCTGGAAGGAAGGAAAGTCCATTGTCCTCCTGAGCCATGAGAGGAACCCCGGCACAGAGCAGGGGAGCTGCTCCCCAGGATTCCCAAACCATTGGCAGCCCTGGGGAGAAGGACTTGGGGGTGCTGGTGGTGAGAGGCTCAGCCTGCCCCGGCCATGGGCACTGAGCCCAGAAACCCCCCCTGTGCTGGGCTGAGCCCCCAGCGTGGGCAGCAGGGGAGGGGGGGATTCTGCCCCTCTGCCCCACTCAGGTGAGACCCCACCTGCAGAGCTGCCCCAGCCCTGGGCAACAACAGCAGGAGGACGTGGAGCTGCTGGAGCCAGTGCAGAGGAGGCCACAGAGCTGCTCCAAGGGCTGGAGCCCCTCTGCTCTGGGGACAGGCTGGGAGAGCTGGGGGTGCTCACCTGGAGGAGAGAAGGCTCCAGGGAGAGCTCAGAGCCCCTGGCAGGGCCTAAAGGGGCTCCAGGAGAGCTGGAGAGGGACTGGGGACAAGGGCTGGAGGGACAGGACACAGGGAATGGCTCCCACTGCCAGAGGGCAGGGCTGGATGGGAGATTGGGCAGGAATTGTTGGCTGTGAGGGTGGGCAGGCCCTGGCACAGGGTGCCCAGAGCAGCTGTGGCTGCCCCTGGATCCCTGGCAGTGCCCAAGGATGGGTTGGATAGGGCTTGTCTGGGATTTTGGGATATGGCACCAGCCTGGGGGTGCATCCCCTCTGAATCCCGTTGTCCCCCTGCACTCAGCAGCTGGAGCTGCAGACCATGGCCATGTAACAGCAGCACAGGCAGCCACTGCTCTGTCACACAATCAGGGAGTGTGCTAAGGGGACAAAGCCACCCCAAGCTGCTGCCAAGGGCACAGGAGGCAGCAGGAGGAGAGTGTGAGTCTGATGGGAGGAGGAGGGTGAGGAGGGAAAGGAGGAAGGAGCAGCAGGAAACAGAGCTGAGTTTCCAGCAGGTTCCTCTCAGGGTGATTGGCTCAGGGTGCATCGATCCAGGTGTGATCAGAACTTTGCTGCACAGGGGAGGGGGAGAGAAGCCCCAAGGGGATGAAAATAACAGGGATGGGAAATCTGGAGGTGGGAGTTTTCCTGTCCCTCCTGTTGCTCTAGATGAAAGCAAAATAACAGATCCCAAATTCCTGGCAGATCCATCCTAATGCCAGTGTGCAGCATCCCAAAAATGCCACAAGGCACATGGAGAACACAGCTCATGGATCAGTCTCACCCATGGGAGCACCTTGGATGCCAAATCCAACCCCTGTTCATGTCACAGCCTCCCTCAGCACCTTCTCCTCCTCTTCCCAAGCCCTCCCTCACTGACCCCCCTTCAGAGGACCCAAGCTGAGGCCAGCAAACTCATCACACCTGTAACACAGGTGGGCTCCAGCCAGCCTGGCTAAATCCACATGAGGGCATGAAATAAATCATGAGACACAGTGTCTGGGTGCTTTGGTTTTCCTTGAGTGCCCAGAGGTATCCACAGGAGCTGGGAATGCACAGGGAGGATGGAGAGGAGCTCACCTACCCCTGCTCCCCCTGCCCACCTCCGGGGAGGGGCTTTGAGGGTGATAAATCTCCCTGGTTAACTGGGAACAATATCTGGGGAGGATTTACAGCAGGAAAAATGCCCAAAAAGGTGGGAAAGGGAAACAGGGCAGCACTGTGTGGGGTTTGATCCACTGGGAGGAGGATAAAGAGGCAGGAGAGGGATGAAGGAGCAAATCAAGGCAGGGGAACCACACGGACACCGTGGTCCTTCATTCCTCTCCTGGCATGAGGAGTCAGTCACCCCTGGGTGTCCTGCTGGATGAGACAGGGGAGAGGGGACAAACCTTTTTTGGGCACGGGGGAGCTGATGCCCCTGCACACTCCTGCCTGTCTGTCTTCATTTCCCCCCAGTTTTGTTCTTTCCTTATAAAGGCCTGGAGGAAAACTGCTGCTCCTTGAAATGTCAGGCAGGATTTGCTCTTCAGGGTGGGGAAGCAGGAGGGACAGGATGGGACAGGACGGGACCAGAGGGGAGCAGACGTGAGCAGCTGCAGATCTTGTTTTGCGCGGGGAGGGATGCGGGGAACAGCGCCTTCCTCGCGTGTGTCCCCCAGAAATCGGTCAGGACCCCTCAGAGGGGTTTGAGGTGGCCTCAGAGCTGTCCCACAGCCCTGCCCCTGGGGTGTGTGGCTGAACGGGGCTTGTAGAGGATGGGGGGCAGGAGTTTCCTGGGGTTAACAACCCAACACTCCCCCCCAGCCACGTGTCCCTCCGTGCTCACGCCTGTCCCCCACCCGGACCATCATTTGGTGCTCCCCTACCCCATGGGCAGGGTCCCACCCCACAAGCCCTCCAGCACCAAATCCAGCCCCTAAACAGCCCCCCAGGGCGGGCAGCTTCCCACATCCCTTTCCCCTTCCCGCAGCCAACATAATGGCCGGAGCGCGGCCAGGCTGCAGCCTCCTCCTCCCTCGCCCTGCCCCTGTTTCCATTTTATGAGCTTTTTCTTGCTATAAATATGGTTTTGAGAGCCCATTTATCAGGTCCTGCAGCTCTGGAGTCAGCCTGCCGCGCTGCCCGTGACAGGTCAGAATTGACTCGTATGATATTAGAATTGCTATTGATCCCTTCGGCACCTCGCCCCGCTCCCGGCTCCGTGACCCAGTGTCAGGCTGGGCAGCCCCCCTGCCCCGGCCGCCCCGCGCTCCGCCCTGCCCGCTCCCAGCCCTCTGCTCATCCCGGCGGCTGGGATGGGGTCCCTGGCTCTCTGTGCGCCTTCACCCTGAGGGGACCCGGCCCCCACGTCCCCCCGCGGGTCCTTTATCCCCCCATCGCCTCCCCCCTGCTGTTTCCCGGGGGGTGCTGAGCCACCCAGAGCTGCTCTGTGCACGAGCTGGGTGATTCCCAGGGGAAAATCCCACTCTGGTCTGGGGGACTTTCAAGGCTCTGAGCCCACTGCACGGGGACTTTGGGGCTGAGATGGGTGTGGCACTCCAAAAAGGCTGTCAAACCCTCCGTGCCTCAGTTTCCCTGCCTCCAAAGTGAAGTATCTTCACCCCCTTTTCCTACAGGATTCCAGAATTAAGGAGACTGAAGTCTCAGGTAGCTCTACTTGCTGCTTTTATCAACACAAGGAAATACCACCAACGATTTGAGCTGAATTAACCAGGTTTTCTCCATCTCTGTTTCCTGAGAGATCCATGCAGGTTCCTGCTGTGCTGGAAGCCTTTCAGCAGTTTCCCAAAACACAGTGATTTTCACCCGCAGATTCCTCTGACCTCCTATCAAATCTCCATCTTTCTTTTCCCTATTTTTCCCTAGAGAAGGAGCCTGCTCTCTGGTCCCTCTTGGACAGAATGAAGGGCACCAAAGGAAAAGAGAAGGCAGCAGGATCAGACCATGCTGGAGAAGGTCCTTTTCCATGGAAATGTCCCCTGCAACAGCAAGATACTGCAGACACTGCAAGGGCAGTCAGGAACAAGGAACATTTTCACAGGAGACAAACTATCCGTGGCCATGCACAGCCAAGACGCCAGCCCTGCACCTGGGGCTGCATCTGTGGTGGGGGGACATTCCATGGCCACACACGGTCATACGTGGTCATCCACGATTGGGCGTGGTCATGGATGGTCACGTGTGGTCACACATAGTTGGGCACAGTGATATGGGGCTGTCTGTGGTCAGCTGTGGTTGTGTGTGCTCACGGATGGTGAATGGTCACGCGTGGCCATACACGGTCAGCCACGGTGGCGAGTGGTCGTGTGTGGTCACACTCAATTGTGCCTGGTAATATTTGATTGTACATGGTCATGCATGATTGTGGGTGGCTGTGTGTGGGGAGCTCAGGACTTCTGGATGACTAACTGTCTTGGTTTAGGAGACAGGTATCTGCTAGGGAAAGCTGGAGTTTCCTTGGAATGGAGAATGTAAACCACCTTCCTTTGAATTGTTATAGTTTTACAATTAAGGGCTTTCAGGCAAAGATATAGGAATAACAGTTCTTTTACTGGGAATGTTAGAAATGCAAATGTAATAGTACAAAAAAAGACAAATAAACAACAAACAAACAAAAAACCCAGAAAACCCTGACAGAGTCAGGGACACAACCTGACAGCCTGTTGGTCAGGGTGTTTGGAAGCAGTTCTCCTGGAGAAACTGATGTGGCTCTGTTGGAGTAGATGATCCCGTTGAAGAAGGGTCCAGTGATGCTGAGATGAGTCTGATGAGTCTGATCTTCCTCTGGAGTCCAGTGGAAAGCAGGATTGCCTGGTGCTCTGAGTCTCAGTTTTTATCTGGGCAGGGACCCTGGAGCCCCCAGCACTGGGTGGAGCATCTCACAGTGGGATGATGTAAATGTGTCATGTCATTGGTGAGCCTTAATGGCCCCTTAGCAGAAGATATCCCTGGAGGGAGGATGAGTGGTGAAAGAGATAAGGAACAGTGCCCCACCCGGTTTTATCAGCTGAGCCATTATCAGAAAGGATCTGCCCCCCTTCCCCCAGAGTAGCAAAAAATAAAGACAAAACATTTCCCCAACTGCTTTCAGCAGATGAAAATAGAATACAATTTTTTTGCTTCCATAACCCAAGACACTAACCAATATGATTAAGGAGAAGCCATTTATTGTTTACATTTTTCTATTTTTATACATTTTAAGACTACTTGTTCACACGATCACACATTGTTTGGTGCCTCTCTCTTGTCCACGCCTTCAGCGTGCACCTTTCAGGAAATATGATTGGTTACAGTCCAGTGCTTCATGGGCCTCTTTTATCTAGTTTTTGCAGTCTTGGTATTCTGTTTTTCAACTTCTTCTTTCTTATTTTAGAACTCTTTATGTCTTAGTAACCTTCACGAATTCCAAAGGGTTCTGATAAGAATAACTACAGATGGTTTAGCTGGAGCACACTGTGGCCTAAGCTGTTCAAATACATTGCTACAGTCATGGATGGTGGTGAGTGGTGGTGTGTGATCATCCATGGTTGCTCACAGTCATACATGATAGTGAGTGGCCATACATGGTAACAGAGCGTGGAGCGTGGTCATGTGTGGTCACCTGTGGTTGTGCATGGTCACGGATAGTGCTGAGTGGTTGTGCACTCTCATGGATGGTGGTGAGTGGTTGTGTGTGGCCATACAGAGTTCTGCATGGAAATATGGAGATGTCCATGATCACGTGTGGTTTTGTGTGGTCATGGATGGTAGTGAATGGTCATGCATGGTCATCCGTGGTTGTACATGGTCAGCCATGGTGGCGAGTGGTTGTGTGTGGTCATACATGGTTGTTCAAGGTAATATTTGGTTGTACAGTGTTGTCTGGATTTGTGTGGTCATGGTCATACATGGTTGCACATGGTCATGGGTGGTGGGGAGTGGTTGTGCATGGTCATTCATGCTGGTACATGGTCATCCATGGTGGTGAGTGGTCATGTGTGGTCATTCATGGTAATATAGGGTTGTGTGTGGTCATGTGTGTGTGGTCATGTGTGGTCACAGATGGTGGTGAGTGGCTGTGCATGGTCATAGATGGTGATGAATGGTCATGTGTGGTCATCCCTGGTTGTACATGGTCAGCCACGGTTGTACATGGTCATCCATGGTTGTACATGGTCAGTCATGGTGGTACATGGTCATCCCTGGTTGTACATGGTCAGCCACAGTTGTACATGGTCAGCCATGGTGGTGAGTGGTCATGTGAGGTCATCCATGGTAGTACATGGCCATCCCTGGTTGTACATGGTCAGTCATGGTGGTACATGGTCATCCATGGTGGTGAGTGGTCATGTGTGGTCATCCATGGTGGTACATGGTCATCCATGGTTGTACATGGTCAACCATGGTTGTACATGGTCAGCCATGGTAGTGCATGGTCAGCTGTGCACAGTAATATTTGGTTGTACGTGGTTGTGAGTGGTGGTGAGTGGCCATGCGTGGTCATCCACGCTGTACAAGGTCACACCCACCGGCGAGGGGTCAGAGAGAGTAATATTGGGTTGTGTGTGGTTGTGTCTGCTCATGGGTGATGAGGAATGGTTGGGAATGCTCAGGTGTGCTTGTGCACAGCCACACATTGTCCTGCATGGTCACGCGTAGTCACATGTGGTCACACACGGTCACACGTGGCAGTGGTGACATCCGGAGCCAGGTCTCTGTGCCCACAGCCTGGGGCAGGACATGAGGAGCTGCCAGCTCCCAGCTCCTGGCTGCAGCCTCAGGGATGCCCAGTGCCAGCCCCGGCCTTCCAAGGAGTTTGTCTCCAGCCAGGACTGGAGATCGATCAAGGGGAAACTCCGCATCCTCCTGAGCAACCCAGGATTAATTTATGTTTGTCTGAAGGACGCTAATTAAGCCTGTTTAAGAGAAAGTTAACTTTAATACTGTGATCTAGTTGATATTAAGAAGCTGCCAAGGAGAGCTGGGAGCAGCTGATCCAATGTCTGGCCAGAGGCTCCGCTCCAGGATCTGCTCAGCCCAGAGCCAGGGCAGGACCTCTCTGCCCCGGGATGCTTCCCATGACATTCCCTGCTCCTGCACCCCACCTGCTGCAACACCCAGAGGCACAAAGCAAGGACCAAATCTGATCCAACCTGAGCTTATCAAACAGGACCAAAAGTACTTTTTTTTCAGTTTATTGACAATTTCCCACTCCCCAGCTCCAAAAAAAAAAAAAAAAAAAAAAGAACTTTGCTTTNNNNCAAAAAAAAAAAAAAAAAATAGAAGTACTTTGATTTGAAATGAAAACTGGTCCGAAATCATTAACAAATCGAAAGTCAAGCAAAAACCGATAGTTCTGGGTCAGGCAGCACGTTTGGGTTTGATTTCAGGCTTTGAGGCACAGCTCGAACGTTTTAAGGTCAAACCAAGGGAAATTCTTCCGAAGTCTCTCCGGTGGAGTTGCTTGGCGCTGGAGCTGCTCCAGTGTGAGCTGGCACCGCTGGGCTGTGCTGGGGCTGTGTGCATGTCCCACATCCCGCGGGACGCTCCCACGGCCCCAGGGCAGGAGGCAGGGCTGGATCCTGCTGCCCCGGCTGGCACGGGGAGCCTGGAGCTCCCTGTGCTCCCGCTGGTTCCCAGTTCCAGCAGTGACAGCTCCCCACCCACGCCAGGACAGGTCCCCAGCCCCGGGCTGAGCGGTGGCAGCAGCTCCTCGTCCTGGCGAGCCCCATCAGCCAGGGCAGGGCGACACACATCGAGTCAACAAAAAAATCTCCTGGCAGCTCCATCTCTTTTTTTTTCCCCCCTTAAAGCAAACATCTTCATTACAGCTCGGAGTTGTTTAAATAAATGAATTAATATTGACAAACCATCAACGAGGCTAATAAATGATTAGTTAAAGGCATACATACATCACATTACGGTTAGCATTAGCCGGAGCTTAATTACTTGTGGAGAGGATCCCATTAGAGGAGGTGCTACGTCGCCGTCACCCTCCACAGCCCTCTGCTCCCACGAGGCTCCCGTGGCCCCGTGGGACCCCCGGTGACACCATGGGGCTGTGCCAGGGTGGGCATCACCGGCCAGGGAGTGGCAGAGGGGCCCTGTCCCTGGCTGTGCTGCAGGCACATCCTTGTGTGCAGCGAGCCGGGCGGGCTCAGCAGGCAGAGCTCTGGGCAGGAGGAGTTTGGCCCCTGGCCTGGCACGAGGTGGTCAAACACCCAAATCCATGCAGCCTGTGAGGAGAGACACCGGCAAATAAAATAGGCAATAAATAATAATAACAATATCATAAAATTTTCAAATTTATTGAAAACCGCTCCACTCGCCGAATATTGGATTTTTCTATTATTTACGCAGCTGCTGATTTTCTGTAAATATTTAATGCCCCATGGATTTTTTTTTTTCCCAAAGTACAAATCTGAACAATTTCTAAATTTAAAATCCATTCCAAGGCAGCGTGGTGAGGGCCTGATCCTGCCCCCCTCCCTCGGTGGGAACCATCCCAGAGCTGGGATGGGACCATGTGCACCCGGAGGTGTCCATGGAAACTCCTGCTGGGGAGGTTTTGGGTCGTCCTCTCAGCCCTCAGATATCAGAGAGGACAAATGGGAAAAGTGAGACCTCTAAAACCTCCTAATAATCTCGTTGGTGTGTCCAGCAGGCTGTGCCACCCATGCCAGGGTCCCCAGGCCACCGTGCTGGTCACACTCCTGGTGTCACTGCGTCGCTGCTGCGGGGGCAGAAGCCAAAGAGCCCAAAAGGCAAAAACTGAGATGAAAGGCAGCGAGAGCTCCAGGCTCACATCCATATGCAATTGGGCTTGGAGAGGTTTGTTAGGACTAAAGAGGCGCTTTCATCCCTTCCCAAGGTGTTGTAATGTATCCCCAGCTGGCTTTCATCTCCCCCTGATTGATACTCAGGGCTCTAATGAGCGTGACGGGAAAAGTGGCCGAGGCAGCGGGAGGGGAGGGGGGACACAGACCCCTCTGCAAAGGTTTCAAAACACTTTCCGTGTTGCAGCTAATGAGGGGATCAGGAGAGGGGAGCTGGAGCTCTGCCAAGGAGTGGTGGGAGGACGGGGCTCCTCGGAGCCCCCTGGGTGCAGGTCTGTGCCCACCTTGGGGACGTCGTGTGGCCGTGGGTGACCCCCAGGAGCACTTAAAGCTAGAGGAGGATTTAAACCCCCCATGGTTCTTGTGATGCCTCCTCTGTGTTTGTCCCCAGACTGCAGAGCAGTGGGACAATGGCCCCAGTGGTCCCTCTGCCCCGAGAGGGGAGGGCTTGTCCCCGTCTCCTTGGGGAGGGCGAGTGAGAGAGGAGCCCCAGGACAGAGCGTCCTGCTCCCAGGAAGGCTGGATGCTCCGCAGGCATCCCCCATGCTCCTCCTCTCTCCCGGGCTGAAAATCACAGAATCCCAGAACGATTTAGGCTGGAAAAGATCTTAAGGCTCTTGTTAAATGCCCCCTGTCGTGGGCAAGGACAACTTCCGTAGGTTGCCCAGCTCGGCCTGGCCCTGAGCACTTCCAGGGATGGAAAATCTGGACACTGATGGGACACCCCTGCCCCCCCACAGCTCCTCCCTCCCCTGCTCCCTTTCCATTTATGCCACCAAGGGCAGCTCGGTGTCTGTCACCCCCCGTGTCGTTCTGGCCCCTGGCATCAGCCCTGCTGGCACTGCTGCGGGTCCCCGGCTGTCCCCCGGCGTGCCCACCGCAGCTCCGGGCGCTGCCACCTTCCCCCCGCCGCACAAACGGCCCCGTTCGGCCCCTCCAGCCCGGGCAGGACCCGCAGCGGAGCCCTGTGGGGTGCGGGATGGATGGACGTGGTGGCACTGCTGTGTTTGGGAGCCAGGGGAGTGTCCTTGGAACCCCCAGCACAAGGCTCTGCTCCAAGGGGACAGGTCCTGCCCTCCCCGCGGCAGCTCAGCCGCACACAGGGATGTCCCCGAGCTCCCTGTCCCTCTCCTTCCCCCTCCTCTTCCTCTCCGCTCCCCTCCCTGCCGGCGTTCCTGTCCCCGGGGCTGTGGGGCTGCTGAGGGATGGGCCCCATGCCAAGGGGGATCTGACAAACGCGGCCCCAGCGCCGCTTCTCCCTCTCCCCTCCCGCCCGTTTGTTTTCCCTAAAGTCCAGATGGGTNTGCTGTGTTTGGGAGCCAGGGGAGTGTCCTTGGAACCCCCAGCACAAGGCTCTGCTCCAAGGGGACAGGTCCTGCCCTCCCCGCGGCAGCTCAGCCGCACACAGGGATGTCCCCGAGCTCCCTGTCCCTCTCCTTCCCCCTCCTCTTCCTCTCCGCTCCCCTCCCTG
>VYXD01010249.1:4279-55635 GCA_013397195.1 Hylia prasina
AAAAATGCCAGTTTAAGGACCTTTTTGAACTGTGACTTTAAAAAACTAACATCTCCTAAAGCAGCTGAATTTGCCCTCATCAGTGTGAATAGCAACTGCATATCCTGTATTTCAAAGGAAGGACAGGCCAGTGATAGGAACCTCAAAACCTTGCATCCAGATATCCGTATTAGGCGCATGGTTTAGGATCTGTAGGGTCAGAGCTCTCATTGTGGTACTGCAATGATCATTATGCAACTTTAATCATACAGCAGGATATAAAACAGGACAATTTAGTAATACTTATTTATCCAACTACAAAAGAGTGAAAACTGAACTACAAAATCCTGAAAAAGTCTGTTCCAGCCTGTTCCATCCTGTAGTACATCTTCTGGTGAAGACACTGAGATGAAGCAGGAAACTGTTCAAGGTCTCATTTCCACATTTTGCATACTTTTTCATTCCTCTTACATTGTGTGAAGCTAAATTCAGCCTACCCAAGCAACTGTAGCCCCTCCTGGTTTTAAAACATTTGTGTTTACATATTGCAAATCTGAAGCAGGATAGAAATTTGTTTTAAATCTGGTATTGGAATAACAAAGTTTTAAGCTTCTTAAGCAGAGCTTCTGATAGTATTGCTCCTCAGTTTTCACCTCTTGTTTTCCTGTCAAATAAAAGCTGTACACTTGAAACTTTTGAAAATTGTTTAGAACTCATTCTGGTATCAGGTAACATAACAAACCTGAGTAAATGACCGCAGTGCAAGAGCAGCAGGATCCTTGACCAATTTGGGGATGGTGTCCACCATAAACAGCTTCCCAGCATCTGAGTAGCTGCACAAAAATATGTGTGTTACATCTTGGCTAGCAATACCAAAGAACAAGAAAAATAGCCACATAGCCCAATCTTGCATTTCAAATTAACTTTACACTTCCAACTGCATTGAAAGGAAAAAAAATTCCTTTCTTCCATCCTTGTTATCCATTTAAACACTACCACAGTAAACTGACCAAAAGAAATACTTTTCAGAGTGATCACAAAATATCATCTCCTAACTTGTAAGCAAGCTCTGGAATTGCTGCAAGTGTGTCTCTACACACCACAGATACCATTTATACCACCTGCAAGTCTAGTCCATCACATTCTTATTTCTTGCACACCCGCATTTATCTTTAAGTAGAAAAATAAATTATTTCTAGTTACATGTGCATCTTATAAACTCTGAAATTAACCAGTTTTCAGAAAGACAGCTTTCCAACAGCAGTAACTGCAAACTGGATAACCATGTGGCTATTTGACTGATTAGGGGAACAGCCCCAGCTATATAATGATCCTTTGCTGCCTGAGGTCAAAATTGAAAAAATTGAAAGTGTTGATCTTCAGCTTAAACCCTATGTCTGGATTTAAAACTTTGCATATAGAAAATTGCTGCTGATGCTCTAATGAGATTACAACAACAGTGATATAAACTGTTGCTATACCCATTAATTCCATACCTCCCTTGCTCCCACAGCATGTTCTGCCTTTTTCTGCTCCACATCTTCCTAGTGCACAACCAGGAGTGCCTGATACATATTCTTGAAAAAGCTGCAGCACCTCTTATTCTCAGTCTGGGGCAGGTACAGGTCAGCCCCATTCTAACACTTAGGAGAGAGGCTGTGGCTTATGCTTGAGTCTGTAGGGGATCCTACAAGTCAGTGTAAAATGCACATCAAACAAAAGGAAAGAAGATATTCCACAAGATTTCCTGCTTCTTATTTTTGTTCAGCTATGCATTACCTATTTTTTGTTATTCTGTGTATCACTCTGTTGCTTCAGGCTCTAGCTTACCCTTAATCATCAACAGGAGAGCAGCATCCAGCTACTGTCATCTGCACTTTCAGCAGATGAAGAACTTGAGGCACAAGTACATTACTGCCACTGAAGCTTCTCCTGTTACATGCATTATTCCCCTGTCCCACATGAAAGGTATGTCAGGTTGCACCTACCTATGGGTGCAAGAGAAAAAGGGGGAAGTGGTTATGGTGTATGTGAGCTCCCTGTCCTGCTCTTCCACATCTGTGAAGTGGAGATGTTTCTTAGTTATGTGAGAAATCTCAGTCTCCTTAACAACCAGGTGACGGGTCACTCCTGGAGCTTCTCTAGGGAGCTGGTCATCCACAGGGATAATGTGAACCATCATCACCTGGAATTGGGGAGACAGTAGAACCATCAGCAATTCCTTTCAGTAAGAGATTGTCACAAGTAGCTGTTGTACCAACACACACTCAGAAGTGGATCGCTGGGCTATGAGATACAGGATGTGGCTGTCATGCCATATCATTGTCACAGGAGTAATGGAGGTATATAACAGTTAAAGGCAAAGATTTTGAATCTTAGAGATTTCCCTTTAAATGCAAAGCTAAATTCAGTATGTTGGACTCTTGCATGAAAAAAATATTCTCTGTTCTCAGTTGACTTCAGGAGGGTTGTTTAATTTGTTTGTACTGTCTCCAAATACAATTTGTTTTAAACATTTCATTTTATAGTATAGGAAAAAGTCTTTTTGATTTACTTGTCTCTATTCATCCAGGGAAAGAATTACCCCATTGAATGCAAGAACAAGAAATAGCCCTGATGAACACTGTTTGTGGTGATGAATGTCATCAGAAAAAGTCTATAGCAGTTTTATTTGAAAGCCTGACACAATATTTGAAGAAAAAATCAGGATACTGCAAAGATGCTTCCATTTCATACCTGTGGCTCTGAGAGATTTGGAGGGTCATGGCTATCACATAGCACAAACTCAAGGGAATCTTCAAATACTTCTCCTCCCAAATGATGGTAATAAATTAGTCCATTAAATAAATCCCTCTGAAGAAAACTGTTGACAGAATACCCTGTTGAAATGAAGAATACATCTTCCATTGAACACTCCATGATTTTAATACTACATTAAAGTTATGCATTAGCTGTGCAAGTAACTGGGGAAACATAATGTTCTCTTTTTCACCCTAACTAAAGCAAGTCCTTGAAATGCTGTCTCATTGTCTTCCACATTCTCTGAAGATCACCAACGACTTCTTTTCTGTGTCACTTAAAGATAATTCAAAAAATGAAACAACACACCAAACAGGCTGAAAGCCCTGTTCAGAAGTCAGAAGAAAATTTGCAGGACTAGCAGCCTCTACAGCCTAGCACAGGAATTTCTGGGTTGTTACATGGAAGGAAAGTTTTCTCATCAATTAGCATAATTAGCATCATTTATTACCTCTGAATTTGTCACAGATCCTTGCATGTAAACAAACTCCTGAATAGTCCAATACTTTTTCCAGAGAAAAGTACTGGAAAGGAAAATAGATTCAAAATGGAAGAATTACAGGGTAAATTGTGCACACAGTGACAGTAATCCTAGTGCAGAGACCAACCCAATTGGTGATGGGGTTTTACACTACAATGAAAGAAGTCCAAATTTGCCATTATTTGTCCTGAGCCAAAATAACATTTTGTTACAGTCTGACTGGAACATTTACTGTATTTTTAAAAGGAAAGGACAAAGAAAAGTGTGCTTTTGTGGATATGCTTCATTACCTATCAAGTTTGGTCCTGGTTTCTTCATGATTTCTCCAGCCTGTGATGGCTTGGTAATGTTGAATAGTATGTAGTCATCACTGGAATCCATGTCCGAAGCATGAAGCATGGAGCCCTGAATCAGGATCGTCTGTCCCTCGTGAACTTCAATGACCACATTGCTGATCAGAAATGGAGGGCTATCATCTTTAGGGAGGATGTTTATTGGAAACTTATGGCGAATACTGTGGGGGCCATCAAAAATTCTAAATACCACAAAGTCCTTAGTAGAATCACTGTCATCATGATGGTAGTGAACAACTCCAGCCTGAATGTCAGAGACCGTGAACATGAATCCTTTTCCTCCTGTCAAAACAGTGGAAGAAAACAGCAAAAATGTGTGGTTCAACTCAGAAAAGTATCTTTCCCCTAACATGAAGATTATTGAGGGAGAGAGATGAACAATGTATTGTTAACTAGAGAAATCAAATGTAACTTCACCTACCAAAAATAAGGTTGTAGGAGTTGGAATAGCTAATAAGAATGCAAAATTTGCAACTATGACAGCAGAGAAAATCCTCCAAATGTCACTAAATGTAACTGGAGGCACCAAGGATTTTTAACTGTGATTATTTCCACTTTAGTTTCAACCTCTACTTTTTTATCAGAGTATTTTGCATGCATTTTAGGCATCAAAGAATAAAGTATTTCAAATTAAAGATCAGGATTTCATTGCAAATAAAATCTAATGATGTGGGGATTTTGGTATATTGAAGTTACTGTCTGTAATAAGACAGTTTTATACCTTTGCTTCACTAGAAATGTTATGCATACAGACAAATGTACAGGCAAGTTAAAGGATTCAAGAACTGCAAGCTGACACTAAAAAGTATGATCTCCCCAGGGCCACCAACAAAAGAAGCCAAGCATTCCTCTAAGGTGTTACCAAAAAAAGACAAAATTGACAAAAATTATGATGATGTTTTCCTTGGCATGTACCTATGCAAACAGACAAAAAAGAATAAGGTGCAGTCACTGGAGATAAAATATCCACCTCTGGTTGGTGCATGGTAGTCCGAGAAATCCTCAAACCCAGTATGCCCGGGCAGGACTGCCCCAGGAGATGGGCCCTGACTGCCTGCACAGTCTCCCTAAGACTGTCTCTGGGGCTGAACCCACCTAGAACTGCTGACACCACACAGTTCTGATCTGTAGCTTTGCAGGACGATGATCTTGCAGACACTGGACAACTTATCAGGAGTTTCCTGAATTTGAGTTTACTTCTGAATAATTTCTATGTTTGCTATATTCAAAACAGCAACTTTCTTTTTCTTTAAATAATTTCTTTTTGTCCTTAGATTATGCATTTTTCATGAACATATTCAATTTTAAAAAAACTCATCATTGATAGTGGCAACATGTTCCCACCCTGTCAAGAACAGAGTGATTTCTATTACCTAACCTTTTTCCCCAAGTACTGTGGTAACTTGTGCTGCAGAGCAAAACTAGTAATATTGATAATGCAGACAGCTAATGAGTTAGAAGTCTAATTTATTTCACTTTTTGAAATAAACCTTAACCCTGCCAGTAACAACTATATGCAAATATTGTTTGTATTTGCCAACAAATCAAAAGCACTTGGTATTTCTTAACATCTGCAAGCAAAAATGTAAGAACTAAAAATGTATTGACTGTGTTCCTCCTAAATCATGTTTCTCAATGAAAACATAGCTGATTTCTTTAAAAATTCGCCTTTGGAGTCTAAATGTACATTAGGAAAGTAAAGATTTAAATACTGGGTTTTTGAATATTCCTGTTTTAATACCCATGCCTAGCATAGCTGTAGCAGGGGAAGGCAGTCAGCAGAGGGAGCAAAGCTGTTGTTTTATCTTAGAGGAGATTTTTCCAGTCTCTGGAGTTGAAATTACCTACCTCTCACTGACAGCCACCCATGCTGTAAGCCATCAACTGTGACCAAGCGAACATTTTGGATGTCATCATTGTCTACAATTTGGAAGTGTTGCCATGTGATGGGTCGGGATTGCCCCTCCAGGAGGTTGAGGCCTGCAAAGAGCAGAAAGTTATGTCACAGTCAGCATTTAACATTCCTAAAGGTGTTTCCAACCAAGGAAAAAAACCAGAATGTTTAATTCTATGTACATATCTACATGTTCAAGGCAATCCAATGGAGGGTTAGATTTGATACTAGGAAATATTTCTACAATGAAAGGGTGATGTAGCATAAGAATAAGCTCCCCAGGGCAGTAGTGGAGTCACCATTACTGGAAATGTTCACAAAACAAGTAGACATGGCACTTCATGATATGGTTTGGTGGACATGGTGATATTCAGATGAAGATAATTTTAGAGGTTTTTTTCAACCCTAATACTTCTATAATGCCATGATTCTAAATCACGTAAAAGTCTGAATAGAGCTTCTGACATACTTGAATTTCTTTACTGTCTTTAAGTAATCTTTTTCAGAGAAATAACCAATTCTGATGCTGCAGGATGCACCTAGTGCAGGTAGCTTCACGTGCAAGTTGCACATTGTGCCCTGGGTGGGGGGAAATATCTGGAGCCCCAGACGAAGAACCATGAATGGGCATGGACCCTTCCTGTAAAAAAGGTGTGGTTGGTCACCCAGTCACTGCAGGACCAGATGAGCAACAAGAACAAATATCACCATTGGAACAAACACACACAGATTGTGGGGGTATAAAAGTCAGGGATTCCTTTGTGCAGGGTCCCTCCCTGGAGGGGACCAGTTTGAGCTAAATTTGTGTTGCTGCACCACAGTTAAATTACATAAGGAAACAGAAAGCTAAGATTCCGATCTGGGAAACCCAGACTGAGCCAGTAACAGAAAGTTGTGTGTTAGTGTGTGTGTGGTGAGTGTAGGAAGCCAAGCACTGGAGCCGCCTGCTGTGAATGGCTTCAGTCACAGAGTGAAAGTCTTGGGTGGTGCAATTGTGGCTCACAGAGAAAGGCATCGAATGGTCAGGCAGGAAAGTTTCCTTGACATCTGGTTTCCAATTTTCTGATAATCTAATGAGGCACATTTCTGGACATTTGCACCAACATGAGCATTGCACTTGAAATCTCACAATGGCTGATACTGGGCATCTAGATTCTTTAGTGAGTCTGCAGTTAAAAACTTATGTTGATCTTCCTGGGAGAGGACAGTGTTCCTTCTTACTTACATAGTCATTTCAGGAGAGGTTTCTCTGGAAGACATGAGGTACCTTCTTCTCAGCTCCTGTCCTTTTCTACTGTAGGGAAACTGCACTTTCCTTGGTGTTAACTTCTAGAAGTGTTTGATCTTATGTATTTTCCTTTTGATTATTAAATATCAATGGACTCTAGATGAGACACTCTGTTCCCTTTCCAGTGCAGGCATTATAAATCTGTTTGAATTAGACTTAACCCTCTAAGGTTTCCAGGCTTTAAATGGCTAGTGGTATGTCACGCCCTTTTTCTTAGTTCATTTTTACACACTTCCACTTTAAACATCAACAAGCCTTGATCTTTCCCACATGCTACCCCACTATTCCTATTCCATCATATATTTGCCCTTAATATCCATACTGTTTTATGTACAGTTCATTCTTCAAGAAAATACTGTATAAATAAATCCCAACATTCCTGTAACTCTGCTTTTTTTCATTCCAGTTAAGACATAAGATCTTTTTCAAGATCTCACCTGTATTCCATGAAACCCGAGGGGCATTTGTATCTGTTGTTCTGATAGAAAGATGCACAGTGATTGGTAAACTCCTTTCAAAGTAGATATCATGCACCTCAAACTCCACCTGTTGTAAAAGTAGATAAACCGCTTATTGAAAACTGGAAACCAAATGTACTTCAAAGCACATATAGTGCATTCTCTCTTGAGAGATCTTACAGGCATCTTCTAACATGTTAATAAACAAAACTTGATTTACCATCTAAAAAGAGCCACAGAAGTTCTACACAAAGCTGAGTATCTGCATTCATTGCTCTTTGCAGTGAATTCTGTGAAACTTAGTTTGTAGCATGTGTGATTTTCATTTTATTTGGGGTACAGTTAAATCATCAAATAATATACAGCTTTTTTTAACTAGTAGTAAAAAGAAGTGGAGGAGACATTTCCTGCTCTTTAAAGAGCAAAAATAGAAAATATATGCTCTAGTATAGAAATAAATAAATAAACCCACAAAAACAAACTCTCAGACTCTAGAACTGTCAAATTCTTGAACCTGCAGTCAAACAATGCTGAAAGCAGAACAGAGATGAGGCACTTAAGGAGCAGATATTTTGGTAGGATGTCTGGTCCCCACATTAAGGAAACAGGAAATGGAGATTCCTGGAACAGCCAAGAAAAAAAGTGAGGGAAGTCTTGTCAGCATCAGTTGTTACTGCTACTCTTGCTGTTGCTCTGCTTTCCAGGCAACACATTCCTCAGCTTACCTTGCTCTGACTTTCTGTTCCTTCAATTTTATTACTTTAGTACCAACCATATTGTTTTGATTGGGTAATTCTTTAAGTACCTTATCAGACAGTTATTTCATAACCTACTCAAGAACCTGCAGACAGAAGCCTGATCTCATTCATCATTTGCATCATGCTCCCTATGTTAGTGACATGCTTTTACTACTCCCAGCAGGAACTGTTGGGAGCCCCTTTTTTTATCCCTAAAGCACCATTATCGCAGCAGGTTGGCTGTAAGGCCAAATAGCAATCCTGGCCTTTAATAGGACCATCTTTCATGACTTTAAATATGTCACCTCTGCACAGGTCACAGGGATCAGTAATGTCATGCAGGGATAAAAGATGTGTGGAAAAGGTACCACTGACCTTTCCAAAGGCTCTTGGGGAGATGTACAAGCACTGTTATTTCACTATTCCTCTTACTAAAAAAAAATCCAATTTAGATATTTCTCAGTCAGAGGAACTAAAAGGTTTTCACTGCAAAGAAGTTCTTATGTAGTGAGCAATAAACATCTGTTTTGTGTTAAGACGATGTGTCAGAGGATAAAGTGGTAAAAGATTTTACTTCTGCTCCTGTATTGCGTATAGTTTTAAATTTTTTCCCCTGAAAAATATCCATTATATATGATTACATTTTAATCTTAAGAAGGTGAAAACCAGCAAATGTTCACACATGCCACTGTTACCTCATAATTCCTCCTCTCTGTGTGGCTGTTATTTGGAGGCTGATAAGCAATGAACATGTCACTGAGATCCTTCCACGTGAAGGAGCCAACAGGTTTTGTGTGGTCAGAGAGGTGAGTGATAAAGCCCTGTGGAGGTGGCCTGGTAATGTTGAATATAAGCAGGGACTCTGGCGTTTCATTGTCTTGAGCATCAATGGTTGTGGTCGTAATAGGGGTTAAAATAAATTGATTTACTTCCAGGATGAACTTTGCCTTTGGGGCGGCTTTAGGTATTTGGTTGGGAACAGCACCTCTAATCTGAACAGGGAGCCAGGCATACTCCGTCTACAACAGGAAAAAATGAGACAACTGAAAAGGCAAAATCAAAAAATAAATTCCATTTCTTTTAACTTCACATAGCAAATCAGGGTACATGTTAAAGCAATAATTATTTAGAAAAGAAAAATTGAAATATTTTAATTAGCAAATGCCTAGAGTAAATATTGACACATCATGAATATGACTTTCAGGTTCACTAGTCTTAATTGTGTCCTTAATTTGGGGCTGAAATTACTTACTTAATTTGATGTGAGTTCAATGAATAACTTTATCTGACAGAAACATACACACGCTATTAATTATTATTAACTGAATATTTTCACAGAGCTCTTAACTTATTAATTACTGTGTATGTTGAAGTCAGTGCAGATCATGCTGTATAAAAGTTGTAGAATTATGCCAGAATTAATTTTTATCTCAGGATAAACTACTTATGTCTGACAGTAATCAACCAGAGGTGTTTCTCTGTATCCATAGTGGTCTAATTACAGAGGCATGGAGATAATGCCTTTCATTAGCTTAGCTGGCAAAGTTCTAAGAACTGAAAAAATTTAAAGCTCCCAATCTCTCTTCAAATGTGACAAGGAGCAAAACATGAACTAAAAAAGAAACAACAAGAAGAATAAAAACACAGGATGGCAGACATTATAAACTTGCATAAAAAATCTACCTTATGCAGAGTTTTGCTTCTGCTGTCTGTGAGATCCAACCTCACCGGAATATAATCAGTGTCAGGTGAGGGGGGGTCAAGGTGTCGATATTGAATGCCCATTCTCAGAAATTCTTCACAGCCCATCTTTTTGTTGTTAATTACTCCTGGTCCCACTGTACAGCTCCCATTTCTGCACTGTTGACCCAGGCTGTGCTCTGTAACCCAACAGCAATAGTGAAACAGTTACTGGAGCAGAAATCAACACGGGGAGCCTGCCCATGTAACTAAAGTAACCCCGAGAGAGAGTGTGATGAGCATGTGATGATGAAGCTCCTTTCCTGACTTAATTTCTCCTACAGCATTTTTTTTCCAACTGGCATCTTTCAGCTCCATCCTCCCTTGGTGTCCTGGTGAGGTGCTGCCTCCAGCAACTACCTGTGCTGTTTCTACTGAGTCTTGGCACTCACAAAGCTGTCACACTGGTCCACACGTCTGGGAGCCAGAAACAAAATCCAGTCAAGGAATTATTGACCCAGATCTGTGATCTGCATGGTGCCTCACTAAAACTTCATGTCCCTTTCATGCCCATGATAGCTCAAGCTGTTCATTAAACTTCACACGACCCACTGTTACACAGCATGTCTGGGAGAACCCACTGCTGCAGGCTTAATCTGCTGCATCTCTTTGAACGCACTAATGCAAACAATAAAAGCACATCATACTAGTGCCAGGGAAGAAGCTCCATGGCTGATCTCCACGAAACTGCTCTTGTGGCACTTTCCTGGCAATAAGCTGGCCGTGAGCAGGCAGGTGAGTTTCTGAAGAGATTATGGAAATGGTGCAATCCAGGTTTATCTTCCTGTCATAATCAAAGGTGAGGACATTCTTGTCAATCACTCTAGACAGACCATAGTATTGAGGAACCTCCAAAGCACGGGAGCGCATTTTTATGATGTTACAGTCTGGTTCAAGTAACTTCACGTGAAGGGTGAATGTTTCTACAAACGTTTCCGTTTCTGTAAACCTGCAAGTGACAGAAGAAAATTAGTTATACTTCTTCCCATCTTCTGTTGCTTTGTGATTTGGGCATTGTCCTCATCTTTGAAACTGAATTGCTTGAACCTCCTTCTCTCTTGTGTGCTCAAGCCTTGAATGACCATAATCCAGACCCTGTTGCCCAAATCCCCCTACTTATAAGCAGGGTGTCTGTGTGAAGGAAGAGGTTACTCTCTGTGTATATTTGAACATGTCTGTCTCTATCAGCAGGACAGCAGAGAACATGCAATACTCTGAAAGTGATGCCTTAAGTTTCAGCTTTCATATTTTTCAGATCCTCACTGCATTAGTATATAACTCTGAACTTCATATAAAGTGTCAGCAAGTTCTCTTCACAGGTTAGTTAGCCAAAACACACCTTTTCCAGACCAAGGAGAACCAAGGACTCCATTACAGCTTCAGGCCGAAAAAGTATAACAACAGCAAATTGAGGAGAGCAATCTGGGAGGATGGGACTTCATAACCTGAAGCTGTAACTGGACAATTAACCTTAATATGTAAATAGACCAAAACTTATAAAAGTGTGAGAACTCATGACTCAGAATCCATCTTGAGTCCATCTGGGGTCCATTTAAGGTGTAGGCTCAGCAATGCTCTTGTACTGCCCAAGGTGTATCCTTTGAAGTTCTTTTAATAAATAGACTTTATTCCTTTAACCCTGTCTAACCTGTGTTCCACATAGCCTCTCAAGGCGTCAAAAGTAATATTGTCACTTTCCATAGCATAATGAAAAATCATTGGTTTTGGGTAATAAGCCAGCAATACATAATACACATTAAATGAGTATATCTGCAATACACGGTGAGAAATATTTCTGTAAACAAATGGTCACTTCTGGACTAATGATGCAGCTACTGGATCCAAGTAGTTGCAACATGTACAGCAGAACATGCTGTAACTGTAAAAAATTGACTGCTTGCTCTTCCTAAGGTCAGCTGGGTTCCTGGTAAGAGTGAAGTGGGATCTGCTGCTGCTGCTTACCTGTACAGCCTCAGCATGACCATGTCTTCATCTAAAATCGGACATCCATTGTGGGTATATTTGACTTCATTAGGAAGGAAGTGACAGTCAAAAACCTATGAAGGAGAAAGAACAGACAGTCAGCGCACTGGCAAAGATGTTAACTTCACAGCATCTGTTCCACTTCTCTCTGAGTGCCTGAAATACATCAGACTGAGAAAATTTTTAGTATGTAGTTAATTTCTGTGAATAGGGATTCACCTGTAATCTCCCTGTGGGAGTCAGAGCAACCACTTAAACATGGGGCTGCCATCACTTCACAATTAGAAGGGCAAAGGTCACATGTGATTTTTTTCAGGCTGCCAAGTCCCTTCCCAGCACAACAAATAGTTTGACATCACCTCCTTTACCACTGCAGCCTGTGGAGTTAAGGGTGTAGATATATCCAGCAGTGCATACAACTGCAGTGGTGCTGAAAAGCCAGCAATTCCAGCATTATAATATGAGATTTATTGACTTTTGAAGTTGCTCATGACAATAGCTTGATTATATAGTAAGTCTTGCTTTATGGCCACTATAACTGTACCACTAAAGTATGACCCAGTCAAATTTCTCTGTTAGAAACTTTGCTAACTCAGAGTTGTTCCCAGTTTTTGTGATACTGACTTTGTACCAGTAGCTCTTTTCTAGATCAGATATCATCTCTGCATCATACCAACACCCAGCCTGAAAATCAATGTAACCCACAGCACAAAAGCAAGCAGATATCTATATTTCCCTAGCAGCTAATTCAAAATAGACTAATTCTTACAACATACCTGATACAGGCAAAATTTGTGAGTCTGTCTTGCCACAATTTAAACATCTAAGGCAGACAATTCTTTCAGGCAGATTGATTTATTTAATGGTTGGTTGACTTGTGAAAGCAAGGCAATGAGGAAACATGCCTGACACAAATAGAAAAAAGATTGCTTTGACACACCCATTCTTTGGAAAAGGGACTTGGATTCTGGGGAATTCAATTTTCATATTCTCAAACACTGCAATTTGCAAGACTGGCAATTTGCAATTCCCATGCAGTATTGTTTCTTTACTGAAACACCAGCTGAAAGCTCCTAGCATTGACAAGGCTATGTTATCCTTGTGATAGCACAGTATCTCTAGGCAGTCCATGGAGGATGGAAGATGCCCATGTTTCGTATGTACAGAGAGAAAATGCACATTCTAGCCAGCAGGAAACCAAAGTCACTGCATTTCCTAAGCATTTTGCTGTGAATCTAAATGTAGTTTTCACTGCATTTTTGCAGGGCAGTATTCACAAATGGTTATATGGACTTCCATGGACTAAAGTGAAATCTGTTCAGCATTCACTAACAGACCTAATGAGGCCATAACTAATAGCAATTAATATGGCTGGCTGACTAGCCACTGGGGTTTTTTTTTTTAAAAAAGAAGTAACCCCTTAATGACAGGTTTTTTTAAAATATGACAACAGAATCATGAAAATAAAGTGCCTTGCATGAACTGTCTTTTTTTTCCCAACCACTTTAGATAATGGTGAAATGGCTGAGGGACTTCAGTGAGACTCTAAAATGTTGACTGAAAGTGTAGCTTTTAGAGAAAGTCTTTGGATGCTCTGGCTTTCAGTAAAATTTATGTAATAATTTAATTCTAAATTTATTGTTAATGCATAGTTACCTCAAGCATGACCACCTCATGATCACCTTGTCGATTTCCACTGAAGGGTATAATAATTATGGAACTTTGTTTATTTATTTCCTTACACAGGATAGAACTTACATCCTTCTATAATGGAAGAATAATTAGAGTTTCTCAGCTTTCATTATTAGTGAAAGGACCTACTTCCACTGATGTTATTCTCAGATGCTCAAGTAATACGATAATTTTTCTATATTCCTACCAATTTTGAAATTTATTGCCTGCTATTAACTTTCATCAAGAAGTGCATTGTACAAAGTCTTGCCTTTTTAAAAAAAAAAAAAAATTAAAGTGATGAGTTAGTTGATTTTCAGACATATACATGGATCAACCTCTTGGAATAATTTGTGGTGTTATGGAAAATATGCTTGGTTTTATTTGTTGGGACTGCTTAGAAAAGAAGGACAAGAACAATTTGTGGAAAATAAAATTACTCTCATATGATTAAAATTTTACTATGTGTGGCTGTTCTGTTGTGTAGTATTTTCAAATGCCATAGAAGTGTGTTCTGCTTTTATTTCAAAGACAACAAATGGTCTTTTTCTTACTTAATGTCCTTTCTTTCTTAGTATAAACTAATATAAAGGAATGTGATATTTAAGTAATTAATTGGTTACTCATGTTATATTCTACAAACATGCAAAAAAATTTAAGGTGTGGTTATATGGTATGTTATTTTAAAGAAAAAAAGAAGTATATTATATACAAAAGCCACTCATATTGTAGTTTCAGAAGCTTAATGTTGTACACTGAAAGTAATATTCTTCACTGACATAAATCAGTGTAGAGCCCTCAAAATCAACAGGATTTTTGTTACATAAGGGTGTTGTGGGGGACAAGGCCAAAGGGATTACAGAAGTCCAGATAAAAGATATCTGAGCCCTCCTCTTACCCACTGAAGGAGTCACTCCATCACAGAAAGCCACTGGGTTGGTCAGGTAGGACCTGCCCTGGGTGCAGCTGTGCTGGCTGTCTCAAATCCCCTCTTTGTCCTCCCTGTGCCTTAGCACAGCTTCTAGGAGGATCTGTTCCATGATTTTCCCAGGCACAGAGTGGACACTGACTGGTCAACAATTCCCAGGAAAGATCTACCCTTTTTAAAGATGGGTATGGTATGTCCCTTTTTCCAGTCTGGAAACTGGAGTTTCACCTGACTTCCCTGACTTTTCAAACACCATGGAATGTGGCTTCACGACTACATCCACCCTGAAGACTCTGGGATGCATCTCACTGGATCCAATCATATCAAAGAATTAATGTCCTTATTTTTAAGACATCATTAGTTCCACATTTTAACTGGTAACAAGGGATTGGAAAATTTAGAACCATTTCACAAAGGTTTGTTACCACTGACTGCCTGTGAGTTTATATGTATATTGAGACACAATCTGCTTTGCAAAAAGAAACATCTGGTTTATATTTCCTTATATCTTTTCCTTTTGTATGAACAGGCAACTCTAATTGTCTATAAATTCGCTGGGTAAGACAAAGGAAATCTAAATCTTTTTGTAATTACTGTTGAGCTATGGTTTTTTCCACTTCAACTGCTTTTCAATTACAATTTATAATTAAATAGTCATACATTCCTAGAACATTACTCACTGTAATGGTAGTAACCCAGATCATACCAGAGACATTTTCTGGCTGCAGAATTTCCTATATAAAGATCATGAGTGGCACAAGGAGATCTGGACTCCTGACTTCTTTCAGGAATGATGAAAGCTCAGGCACCACTAGCAGGCACAGCATCTTCCCAGAGAGGTGCCCTAGGGCCACCTGCCCAGCAGAGCTCTTCCCTCTACATGAGTGCCTGCAACTTCCACACTCAACTGCCTGTGCACATATTCAGGGCCCTGAAAGAACAGGGGCTTAACAGAAGTGGGGCTGGGAGAGGGGAAGTTGTCTGGAAATTAAGGTGCAGCAAATGCACACCTCCTGGGATCTCTTGAAAAGGGCCTCTAGCTGTGTGCTTGAAACATGGGTTGGGTTACACAGGACAAAGTGGCTATGTCAAAATACCTGGGTCCTACTGCACATAGAGGCTGAGGCAGAAACTGAAAGCAAAGTTACTCCTCAGCCAGGCAGATTTCCTACAGAAGACGTTCGCCATAGGTTTCACATGTAAGTCCCTCTTTTTCTCCTCTCCTTTAGATTGGATGTTATGAAAATTTTCTTTACTGGAAGGTTGGTCATGCATTAAAACAGGTGCCCCAAGGAAGTGGTGGAATCATCATACTTAGAAACATTCAAAAATTGTGTATAGCTACGTCTTAGGGACATGGTTTAGTAGCACACCTGGCAGTGATGAGTTAATGTTGGACTCAAAGTTCTTCAAGGTCTTTCCAGCCTTAATGATTGTAAGAGTCAAGGACCAACCTATGCTGGGGAAGTAGAGGGGTACTAAGGTCAGTGCCCCTGTGCTGGCAGAAAACAAGCACTGGGTATTTTCAGCAGATGCACTACACCACTTGAGGCCAGTCTCTAGAGAAGATCACATGTTGTCCTGTCCATCACCTCCTGTTTTCCCTGGTATGCCTCTGCTCCTTAGGAGCACTGATTCAGCTGAAATACTTGTCAGTGGTCTGCAAAAATAATATGGATGACCAAGACAGAAGTTTTGAAAAATCTGTTGAGGCTGGTGCTCCTTCACCTATCTTCACAGAAGCCACCAAAAACCCTGGAAAGGAGGTTAAAAACTATATTCATAGACCAACACACAAAAGCGTATGCTGTGGCACAAACCAGAATTTTTCAAAATTCCAAAACCTGCTTGGTTATGAATCATTAAAACCATTTATCTTCTGTCTATAACATTACATCTTCATGACAACTACTTTCAACTCTTTCCTGCTATAACTCAGGTGGGGCAATTTGTAAAGCAGATGAGTTGCAGAATGATAATACGTGAAATATATTTCATTATTCCTACAAGCCCGGCATTTGAACAGAAAACAGGGGAGTTTTAATGTATTTGCCATCTGCTAACAATTTGGCTGTTGCAGAGCAGAATAATGCTGTATGCAATGTGCTTATTGTATGTGATTTTTTTTTCTTAATTGTTCCTTAAGTAGTGGCTCCGTGACTAAAATTCAAAATGCTGTAGTGGGCTATGCATTACTCAAGGGGCACTGATTACTCTCATGGGAGAAAAATAAGCAGCTGAGAGACTGGAGGATATCTCCTAACTAGAAGTTTTGAAGTACCCATTCTTCACTTCTGAAAGGAGACTCTGACCAGACTCACTTCTGTGCACTCGTGCTACTGAGCTCAGCTTTTGGATTTCAGGGTTGCAGTTCTCTGCCAGCTGTCCACTTAAGCAAAAGGCTGAATATCACACACCATTCAGTTTCATGCCTTTAAGTCACTACCCAAAAGAAGAACAAAAATCAGTAAAGCAGGTCTTTTTAGTTTCTCCCAGACCTGCACAGATAACACTCAAAGCAGCAGAACAGAGCCCAAATACCTGTGGAGTAAGTTTCCCAACCCTCTGTGTTATTGGCTCATTAATCACAACTTCTACTTTGCAGACATCTTTCCCTCTGGGGATGGAAAACTTGAGGTCTTCTTCTGACAGAAATACAGACTGTCCCTTCATCACTTTCAGCCCAAGGTTCACGCTAATAAAGGAGGAGCACACAACTCTTAACACAACAGGCAGCAGTAGAAACAACCTGCTTTTCTCAAAGGGCTTCATATTATGAAGGGGTGCCAGCCTTTTCACCAGTGAAAAAATTTCTTAACAAAAATCTTCTTCCTCCACCAGCAGACTTTCACCTTTCAGACTTTCATAATGACTTCATATAATGAAGGCATTATTAATCACAGGTTAAAAGGTATGACGTTTTCTATTAACAGGCTCTCCTTGACTGAAATTTGGGCAGTTATTGGCCAGATATTTACAAAATATCCTTAAGTTTTTATAAAATTCATTGGTCAAGCCTGACAAAATGATGAATGTGTTCTCAGAGTCCTTTCAAGGTTTGTCAATCCTGAAAAAACAAAAGAGAAAGAAAATTGCTTTAAGGCATAGGGCAACTATAGGGATAAAAATGAAACAACACATACAAAATACTTCCACCATTTCTGACAATTGCAGTTCATTTCAAGCAGCAGATTGACTTCACCCTTGAATATCATTCAGTGCACACGTGCTCAGAAAATAGCAGACAACCCCAAAAATCTGAGAACAATTCAACAGAAATAAAGACAAGATAATATGGAAAATAAATTGTACAAATTTCTCATGCCTGTAGCTACAGTTCGTAATGTTATGCTACGTTATGTTACGTTATGCTATGTTATGTTATGTTTATAACATAACGTACTATAACAGAAATTTTTTTTCTGACATTAAACAAGCACTACTGCAATCCTTTTAAAAGCCTAATTTCTACAATCCTCCAAAGTCACTGAAGTTACAGCCCAAAGAACAGGAAGTGACGTTGATTTAATAAAATGTGAGAAGATCATATGAATTTCAAGACAGTAAAGTGTCAACATTCCTTTAGTTTTTGTAAATTTTTAGTTCCATGACTACTTATTTGCCTTATACCAACAGAGGGCTTTCCTTGTATGTCTGTATTTTCTTTGCTGTTGTTAACAGCTAAGTGTTCCCTCCACTGTTTCCAGCAGAATGGCCTTCTGGGCAGCCTGTAACTCAACACATGTATCCACCCAGTTTTAAATTTCACTGAAAACCGGCAGTTCAGAAATTCTGTGAAATTATTCACTTCCTAAAGTTAAACAAGACAGATCCACTCACTTCACCACATACTTAAGACTGAAGATTTTGACACTCACATACACGTAAAGTTAGATGTAGGTTTGCTATTGTAGTCTGGAAGGAAAATTGTAACTCTACTTTTCTAGGTATTTGTCTGAAAGTCTTCCCATTCTGGTTTAAAAGATTGAAGCCATACCAGTCTGAGAAAAATCTGAGAGAAAATGTAGAATTATACCTGGTGAAAAAGAAATTAAATCCATGGTAGAACATTCAGATAATAAAATAATTAGGAATTTTAGATTCAGCCTAGGACCTGGCAAAGTGCTAAGAGACAGTATATGACTCTGGCACAAAGACCTGGTGGTTTACATCTAGTGACAGTAACTCTCTGCTTCACAATAGCAGGCTGAGACTTAGATTTATGGTTCAAAATAGTTTTATTCACAGACATTTTCTGACAAGGGACCTCTTAAGAAATTATAATATTAAAGTCTGGATAGTTTTGACTTTCTACACTACAATGTGGATAGCTATGAGAGGTAGTTTCATCACCAGTTTGAAAATGGTGCATCCCATGCAGAGGCATCTATATCTTGGCTCTGATACAGCCCAGGTTCATCTGTTTCATCTGCCCCATGCATCCCAGCACAGAGCACAGCTGTAAACCTCAGGTGCAGGCAGTGGTTTCTATGCTGCCCTTTCTTACCCTGCATCAAAAACCAAACAGAAAGTGTACAAGAGGAATCAGGAGAATTTTGATCAGTTTCATGGCGGGTGTATGAGACATTCTCTGCTACAAATTTGGTCCTGTTGTCACTGTGTATTTACAGGCTTTGACTACTTTAACTTGCAGACACAGATGCTATATCACTATATGTTTGAGCCCTATGTTCTAGCCACTGGCCTCTGGATGCTGTAGGACTGTCTCCTGAGGTGACCAAGTGAAGATCTTGGGAAGTATAACCTCACTTTCTCAATTATTTATACAATCATAGCAAGATTAAGTGGCAAGAGACTCTTTCAGCACATGACAATAAAAATGAGAAAGATTTGGGGTGAGTGCAAAGATATTAAAATCCTCCCTATATGTGAAGACGGTGATTGTTTCAATGAAGTCATGTGTGTGCTACATGGTACTTACACTGATTGACAGTGTTCTGCTCTTCAGCAGATATACAATTGCTGGTGATGCCACTGTCACATTTTGTGGCTTCTTTGGACTTCCTTACAATCTCCTTAATTCTCTGCCCTTAATAAACAGCTGAACTTGATTCACCTCTGCTATTCCTTGTCATGACACCTGTGTATCCAGAATGGACATACAACTAAGGAACTGTTTAATTCCAAATGCACCACAATATTTCAGACATACTTAGTGGTCTAATGAAATAATGGTATCCACGAACAACACAGAAGGAGAATCAGTACTGTGAAATTAAGCTGTTTTCTCATCAGCTTTCTAAGGGTCTGTCTGTATGCCAAAACAACTGAAACAACTGAACAACTCCACGTGCAGTGTGTGAGTACAAGCACAGAGAAGGCTACCAGCTTTGGTCCCAGAAGTAAAACAGTCATGTCAGTTCAGTGATTAATCATATACTAGTTGTTATCCCTCAGTGGGGGTGGAGCACATGATTCATGAGGAGAGGCCGACACAGCTGGATTTGTTCAGCCTGAAGAAGAGAGGCCTTATTGCTTATTTTTAGGCTTTTAACAGAGGAGTGCCTGCAGCGCAAGGAGGAGACATATAACCCCACTAAAACAGCAAAAAACCAATCAAAGCCTGACTTGCTTGATGTAATTTTGAAGCCACATTTGCCATAAAACTGGCTTTTCTTGGAGAAATAGATGGGCACAGTTACCTGCAGGGGTCCTTTTCAGCCTAAATCATGTGCTGACTCTTAGCTGAAAAGACAGAGCAATTTGACTGGTAGAATCTAAATTAATTACCTGGTGTATTTTTGCAAAACACAGCGTTATGCCCTGCCACCTGTCCATTAACTCCCTTGGGATCCAATATAAACCCTTACTCGTATAAAAAATGTGGCAAAAAGCAAAGAGACCTCCTTTCCCATAATTACAGGCAGATTGGCCAAGCTGGCTCTGGGATCTGGAAGCCTGGAAGATAAGGCCCAAGGATGAACGAGGGACTTTCAGCTAGGCAAGGGGAACTCTAAGGAGCTACTCATCTGCTGGCAACTCCTGCCCTCAGCAGATGAGCCTGGGGGGAAGGCAAAGAGAGAAGGGGCCTCTGAAGAGGCAGGGAATGCCTCTGTAGAGCAGACAGAGGGACATACCAAACTGGGGACAGTGTAGAGGAGGGTTTCTGTTAAAAATTTCCTCCAAGTGCCAGAACTGGTTTTCCCTCGGGGCTGCTGGTGCACATGTGGGAAATAATGCAATGGTTAATTGCAAACATAACAACTAGTAAATCTGATTCTGAGCAGAGCTACATTACATTTACTTACATAAGTAAAAGATTAATCCAAATTATTTAGATAGTTATCTACCAACACAAAACAACTGAAAGTAAAATCTGAAACAGCACCAATAACTCTCAGCTTTAATACCTAAAACGTGACTAAAATACCTATAATCACAAATGACCTTGAGCCAAGTCTCAATGACACCCAAAACCTTCACTGGGATTTGGATGAGACCTTATGAGTTTCTCTGTATGTGACAAAATCTCTCATTGCCTGGGATATTCCCCTGAACAAATGGATCAAAATTTCCCTATTCTCTTGCAAAGCTGGAAGAAGATGATGGAGAATCATTGTTGTGGGTTGGAAGTTGGATTGATTTGTTTTAACGAATACCAGAAAAAGTTTGCAAGAAACAGAAGGAATGTACAAATTTTTTTTGAGGACGAGTTTAGAGAAAACAAGTAAGAGCTTTCCATGATTTCTAGAAAACAAGACGGATATTATTACAGCAATTAAAATCTAGCCCAGGGCAATGAAAGGATCATGAACTAATAAATTAGGGGGTTGTCACTTCAGAATGTGCACTTTACACATGCACCCCTTGGACTGTTTGCTGTTTAATGGTTTTGTTCAGTGCACTACAAACAAGGATTACAGATCACCAAGAAGCTAGGTGTTTGGCAAGGTATTTGCTGAGTTAAGGAATGGCAGATAACACCCTGTAAGTAGTTACACCTTGGACACGTGTCAACAGCAGAGATGCATTTTGCCTAAGGTAAAGGGCAATCCTGGGTTAGCTGAGGCTATGACTAGTAGAATTCTCTAACTAGAAAATACGTAACTTGCAAATCCCCTTTTAATAACCATTTGAAGAAACAGTGTATGATTATCTGCAAATTTGTTGTTCACAGCAAAAATAAGTCATGAAAGCAACTTATTTCTAAAAGGTCATGGTTCCAGATAAATACATAGAAATCAGAAGGAAATGCAGAACCTTTGTAAGCACACACATGTTAAGGAGCACGTGTAAACTTTCACGCATACATATGGTTAATAAACCTCTGCCTAGTTTAGATGAACTGAATCAGCTGTCTGAATGAACAGGAAAATGTAAAAATGCTGACAGATTCCTACTGCAAACTAAGAGTACAATTTAAAACATGCATTTACAAAACAAGTTATCCCAACTAAATGAAATATATCCTTTTTCATGACTTACTAGTATTAAAAGTTTTTAGCATATATTTCAGTGTTTTTTATTACATGTCTTCTAGTGTGTCTCATTAATAAGACAATTCTAAGCAAAGAAATCTTATTTAGTTCTTCTAAGCCTTTCAAGCCACAAAGTTTTATTAGATCTGATGGGAAAAAAGCCAGCATATTGAGGAATCTAGATCAACTTGAATATTAGGTTAAAAGTGAGTTGTTTGGAATCTAATCTTCCAAGGTAGCTTCTACTAAAGCACTGGCAAAACCCAGTGCCTGCTCTCCTCGAAGTTAGAACTGAGCTTTCATCCATCTGGAGCTCAAAAATTACTGTCTGGCTGCTTTGCTGCAACCTTCAGCAGCAAACTGAACTCTGCAAACTGTTAAACACTATTACGACCACAAAAACAACAGCATTCAGCGTGTACAACAAACTTGAATAAGATACTTACAGGTAGCAGTGCTTCTGCTGGAGGCTGAACATGAGATCATACTAGAAAGAGAGGAAAAATGTATGTCACTGACCCAGTAATTTCTGTTTTAAAAGGCTGGCAGAGGAAGAAATCCAATGAGTGAGCGACAGAAAGCAGAGAGGGGGAGGGGAGAGAGATAGATGAAATTCCAGTCTTTCTGGTCAGCTTGGCTTAGTTTTCTCTGTACCAAAAATCCACAATAAACACTCCTTGCTTGCAAGACTGCTCCTGACTGCGGAGTCACAAATTGCAAATACTTTTGGGCTCTGTATGATAAGAGCACTCAGAGATGCCTTGTAGTGTTTACACGCAGCAGTGCTTCTCTGCTAGCCAGCCCCAGATCCTCTCTTCCCCTTCTGCTAGTTAAGTCCGTTGGGACTAAAAATTAGGCTGCTGCTATTAAGGTTTGCTCTTTTTAGGTTGGTTTGTTTTTTTTTTTTTCCCCCTCCTCTTTTGCTAGTTTATTTCCTATGAAACATACACACCCCACCACATAGCATTGAAATTTTAGTTTTCTTTTTTCCCATTCAGAACAGCAAGAAAGACAAAGAGTATAGGCAAAATAGTAGCAATTATTAAATATCCCATAAGATTCAAGATATTTCATGCCTTCTGTCATGAGATTCACATCAGATTTAACTGGCTGATGAGATTCTAAGTAAAATTTGCTACCATACAGTGGGTCATGGATGCACCCTGAGGAGTAAACCTGACATCCTTAATTTTCAGAGCACAGAGACTTTATTGCAAAGCCACAATACAAGGGCAGACTACCCTATGTCCACCTCAGCACAGGGACCAAAGGAGTTTTTTAAGTATATGGGACAAAAATGTTTTCAGCCCAGCCACAGGGCATTGTGACAAGGGCAAGAGGGACAGCATGGGGAAGAGCTACTGACTTCCAGGAATAAACAGGAGTCAAATCCAGCACAACTATAGTGCTGTAACATTTTCTCTCCTTGTCCTTCTTTGAAAAAGTGAGCTTTGACCCTCATATGGAAACAAAGCCAAAATATAAAAATGCAAAACTGAAGTCAAAGAAAGAAAAGAACGAACAGATGTGGCATGACTTATGTACAGATGAAGAAAACAGATGACTGTTAAAAATTAAAATGAACTCAAAGCTACACAATGTGTAATATGATACAATGTGACCTATGTTTCCCTAAGAAAAAAACACCATGCAAAAAACACTTCCTTAAGGTGCATTACGCATATTAGAGTGGTATACTGTCCTGGATTTCAGACTACACATTTTATCAGGTTTCAGAAAAACTTGCAATAAATACTTGTCTTCTGTGAGCTGTGTAGATGGCTGTGGGTTAGCCTGTGTGTTTCTGGTTTTGCTGGCTGAAATATACCTTCTGATTCACTGTGATGAATGGCCTGTCTTATTTTACAGTGGTCTGATTAGGAGCATCAGCATAGGACAGTTCCTTACAGGCTGATTAAAATGGTGGCACCTTATTTTAAAGTCTGTGACTCATTCATGAGTAACATCCTTGCAGAAGCTGTCTTCAAACTGGTTTTATTACTGCAGCAATGAACATAGCATCTCATTTTTTATTGAACTCCTTAACTACAATTAATTTCTGGAATCTATCAAGGCCACATTATCTAAAGGATAGAGCAAAATTACCCAAGCTTTTCTTGACAAATGCCAGAGCACTGAAGAGAAGACAAGCCTTTTGTACAACACTCAGTCTTTCCATTTCAATGTTTGCCCACACAAGAAAGAGAGTAGTTCTGTTTCCCATAGAGGAAACTTAAGCACAGTATATATTTTTCATCAATTATTAGTAAAATCATTAGCAGGCCAGACTGTTGATATGAAGGTAATAAGTTAAAATAAGTTTTAGTAATAAGTTAAAAGTTTTCTGCAAGCTTTTGTTAACAAGATGCAGTCAAAATCAGCCCCTTTCTTTACAGTCTTTTATTTAAAAAAATTTATAAACACCATAGTTGAGGCACAAAGCAGGCGAGAATACACACACATACACACAGGCACCTCACACACAGCCCCATCTCTTCTCTTTCATTTTCACTTACATTGAAGTGCTTTACTGCATGACATAAATTTTATTGTGTGAGCAACAATACCTGGTAGCAGCAGTCTGCTCTTCATACAACTTTTAAAGAAAATATTCTAATGCATCAATGTATTACATGGAGCACAGCTGTCAGAAGGTCAAATGCACTGGGTCATTACCAGCTGCTTCATTGGCAAATACACGCAGAGAATGTATAATGGCAAAGTTCTTGACCAAAGACAAATTATTCAATTTTTTTGACTGCAGAAGGGGCATTAGACATTGAGAATAGCATTATGGAAGATACAACAAGGCAGCACAAGAAAATGTGGTTTGTGTCAAGCAGATCAAAAGATCAGAATATTGCCTGAATGTTTGAGTCAAATGTGAGTGGCACTTCCAGTAAAAGGAGTAGCTGCTTTGAGAAATCCATATTTAGTTCTATTATCTCTAATTTTAAAGACTTTGATACCTCCCCAGAAGACTTTGTATCTTGGGCTAGACCATCAGGTCTTACAGAGGGCTGTGAAGGGACATCTTCAAAGACTTTGGCATCTTGGCATCCCCTGCAGTTCTTTGCTTGCATATATCAGGAGCACGTCACCACTAGTAAGGTTCCTTGAAAATATACATGCTGTAAATCACAAAAACACCTCTTCCTGGCCATGGTGTTCTTTTCAGAGGAGTGAGAGGGACTAGACATAGCTGGATACAACGCAGCAAAGTCTTCCCTCCCTGCGCTCCAGGGCAGCCTCACTGCAGCATGCATGGCCACTGGGGCTGTGGGACTCTGTGACCAGAGAGGCTTGTCCCTCACCGGACCAGGATAGTAGAGACACATCATGATTTTGTAGGAAGAGAAATTCAGCTACCACCATTCTGCAGGACACTTTCTGCAGCACTAAAAGACATGTGTAAGCTTCATCACAGATTTTCAAGTCTTTGTACTTGTGCTCCCAGCACCTATAAAAGTGATCTTTTGTCTTCAAAGCTGCTGCCATACCCTTCACATCTGCTGTAAAAAGATAAAGGTTACACCTTTCAATCTCCAGGTAACATGGTATTGCAGCAGCTAATATGACCATCAGCATTTCTACCTTTTGAGGGTGGTTAGGGTCTGATCTGTCTCACAGGCATCACACATGAGGTCAGGATGAACCCTTTCCTATCTCCTCCTGGTCACAGAGATCCTAGACAGATTGACCACCACGAAAATCATCAATTTGGCACCATTGGAGAGCAGCATGTAATGAAGACCTTGGAGGAATAGCAATGTCCCTGTCATAGAGGAAATAATTGTATTTCTGCTTGCAAAGACCTAGCCTGTTCTTTAGTGTACCTAACAAGGGGTAGAAAAAGCAAATTTTCACACATCAAGAAGCATAGGAGAGAAAGGGTAAACACTATGTGTTCAAGACGTAGGCTAAAAAAGGCTACAAATAATCCCAAGGAACATGAAGGATTGTTTCATGCTGGCAGTCTGCCCACTTCTTGTAGCAGTGCTCACAACTGGGCTTCAAAATGCATGTTCAAAATGCCCATGTTTTCCCTCTCTTCCTTTAAAGTCTGTTGTTCCATCTCCAATCATTCCACCACAGACCACATGTTCTCATTCATGCAAAGGGAGAATGATTCTCATAATTAAACTACTATCTAATTTAATTCAAACTGAAAGACTTTTAGAAATATTACATTATTGTCATTAAAGGAATTTGTGCTCAGGAAAGGTTCCTTGGTTGTTTTAATTGAGATCAATCAAAGTGAATTTAATGAGACTCTGGAGATTTTTATCCAAAGTCTTTGAAAATTGGGCCTTTTGTGGGGCGGAGCATTTATTTTGGCTTTAGACCATGTCTGGATTTAGACCACAGCTGGGACAAATGGATTTTCATCTCAAATAATGTTTCACTGACTTTCCTTATTTAGCTTACTTTGTCACTGACTGTGAAACATCTGCCAAAAGAGCTTTCCAAACAATGTCACATATTTTCTTTTTGTATTCTACAGAAGGGTGTAAGATCTCCAAAGGAAGAATACTTCTCAGAAGCATAATAAGGTAGATACAGAGCAGATACTACTCCTGACCTTAAGCAGTAGTTCCAGAAAACGCATATTTTTAGAATATTGGAATCATCCTATGCTTATCCTTGCACATGCTATATGGAGCATGCAGATAGAAAACCAGGAATGCTGATCCTCATAAAGAACCACCCTTGCCTCTGAAGTCTACATTTTTACCTACAGCAGTGCTTTAATAGTGACGATATCTTCCCGAAACCATTGTAATCCCTAACTGTTCAGAAGGTATGCAGAAGTCTGTAAGCACAGAATAGTGCTTTAATCTGCTATAATCCTCTAAAAAGATTACTTCTGAAGAATTTTCATATCTTGGCATTCAGCTAAGGCATTATTAAGATGAGAGGTTAATTAAAGAAAATTGAAGGAGCCTTCTGAGATATAAGAAGAAAAGAAACCACACTAGTTTGCACCTGCTGAGGAATAGCTTAGGGAATTCTAGAAAGATGTGTTATTTTAATTCTAACAGCACCAGATCTGATTCTTGTTTGTAATGGATGAAACATAGCGACTGAAAAAATGAAGACTTCCCCAGAATATCCCCGGTGTACATGTGGGTATTCCTGTCATCTTTCTACTTTAATCAAAGCCCAGCTGTGGCACAAGCAGAACCCACTGTGAGATGGGCAAATGCAGACCTAAGGAAGGTAGAACAGAATGGGCAACATGAGAGGTTTGAGAGATAAAACCAAAAAGAAAAGAAGAGGAGGGCAGAACAAAGACTGGCTTGGAAAGGAGACCCTGAAACCTGGATGCCAGCTATGGCCAACAGCTTCATCTAACACAGCCCAAGGCTCACATTTGTTTCAATATTCTCACTGTGCAACGTATTAGTGTTAAGACATGATCTGTGGAGACCAGAGAAATGCTTCCCCAGCCATTCAATCTGCATGCTCTATATAGCATGTGCAAGGATAAGCAAAGGATGATTCCAATATTCTAAAGATAAAGATCTGTATCTTTATGTGTACAAACAGATACAGTTCAGCAAAAATTTTATAAGAAATTATGCAAGTAATGCAATAAAGTTTGGTTATTGGAAGCAAGGAATCATATTTTCCTTTTCTTTTCAAGAACCATGCTTAGAATTACAGTAGGTAATACAAAGAGGAGAAGAAAATTCTTGAGCAAGAACCTTTAAATGTCTGAGGAAGAATCTTGAATAGGTGTTTTGAGTTGTGTTAACTTCATAAGCTTCCATATCTGAAAATGAAAGGGCATAAAAGACACATAACAGAACACCTGGACACAATATGAAGAACATAGACTTTCTAAAAATTCAGCACCTAATCACTGCAGTTGGTAGATTCTTCTTAAAAAAAAAAAAAAAAAAAAAACAAAAAAAAAAACACCACCCAAAACCAACAACAACAAAAAGGCAATTCTTCCTTCTCTTTCCCTTTCACTATTTTCATTAGTTTTTCTTTTCTAAGTCTTCAAATGACCTGATGTATCTCCATTTCAGTTTTTATTCACTGTGTCTGTTTCTTACTTTCACTATTTCACTATATTCTTGTATTATTTCACTATTTTCACTAGTTTTTGCTGTCTATTTTTTTTTCTAAGTCTTTGAATGACCAGATGTAGCTCCATTTCAGTTTCACCTGGAAGTGCCTAGTTTTTATTCACAGTGTGTGTTTTTTGCTTGAACCATCCTCCCTTCCTGCACTGGCCAGAAGATGAGCCCAGTAAAAAAATTAAAGGAAGTAAATATACTTCATTCAAAACCTCTTTCCAGCTGAGGTTCTTTACAGAGTAACAGTGAATGATAATGTGAGGTGTCTTTTCTCTTGGCTGAACAGATTTTTAATTTAGCCAGCCTAAGTCTGAGTGAAAAAGCACAAAGTCTCTTGAGGAGTGTAGGGTGCTGGCCAGAAAAACAGATGCTTGCAGAAAGAGCTGGGATATTGTGGAAGAAGAGAAATATGAATGAGGGACAAACAAAGTTTTCCAATTTTCTGACTTTCCCAAGCCAAAGGTACCCAAGGTTAGATCCTGAGTGTGAGAGCACTAAATCACACAAATTGAACCAGCTGCAGCATTTCCAGGCCACCAACAAGCCTCATTGAGTCATAGTATGACCGAGTGTTCTGTTTTGGAAGAGACCTTGCAGATCATCTATCCTAACCCCTCTGCCGTGTACAGAAGTGTCTTTTACAAGATCAGGTTGCTCAAAGTCTCATTAAACCTCATTTCATAGGATGGATTGGGGCACATCTCAAGTGTTGTTACACTGAAATATACAATTTATTAGTGCAGACAGAAGAGAAAGCCAAAGAGAGCCTGGGAAGAGTGATTAGAGACCTACTCAGCTTTAACAGCATTACAGTGTACATGGCTGTAATTAGGAAAATTAGGGATGCATGCACCTAAATTTGGATTACGTGGCTCAGTTGCTCGCAGCTTTGGAAAATGGCATTTCTCAGATTGAATTCAATGTCACATTGAATGAGCTGAAAAAAATAATCTACCTTAAATTCAAGAATGCTAAGTTCTTTGGAGACATGTGTCACTGCAAGCCCAAAGGAAACTTATCCTTTGGATAAGTATCCATGGGACACCACCATGCTGAGAAAACCGTGCCTGGGTGGTGCAGAGGGGGTTCACTTTACACCCACTGATGTGTAGCCTGTCAACAGGGGTCTTTGTCCTGGAGGATATAGCAGTACCAAGTTAAGGCACTACACTAACACTCAGGAGAGCTTCAGGGGCATCTGTTTGATCCCAGCTCCAGTAGATTGTAATTATCATTGTCCAGAGTTCACCAGCCCTGAAGCAGTGTCAGTAGAGGAGATGGCCTCAGAGCTCTTCAGCAACCTCAGCACAAGAACTGAGATAGACACCAGGCTGTTTTCAGCCACCAGCCAAAACAGCTGAAGGTTTAGAACGGTAAAGCGACATGAATTAAGCTTTTATTCAAAGCAGGTAACTCTTCTTGAATCTACAAAACCAGGGGCTTGATCTGACTCTGATTTAACCTCTACCAAAATTTAAAAATACAGTATTATGAGTATATACAGAGTTTTTCCATGAGTGAATCTTGGTTCATTTTCCACTGAGATGGAACTTCTGAACTGAATTTTTTATAGCTTTTGAGGAGAGATAATCTTTTCCTCTGCAGATGTAAGATCTGACAGGACTACTTACTAGGAGTTTAGCCCACTCTCTGCCTCCTGCAACCTTGTTGGATACTTAGGGAGACTTCAAAACCTGAAAAAGACATTTTTTAAAACACACCTTGGTTAAAAAAAAAAATAATAATGTCACAAATATATAGACTGCACTTAAAGTTGTCTGAGAACAGACAATTGTAAATTGTAAACAAACGTATTAAAATGTGCATCATGGGATCACCATTATAAAGTGCACCAAACTCCACTTATGTTCAAAGTTTGAACCAGGACAAGCCAAAAGACTCACCATCGGCACTTACTGAGCTATTCAGTCTCGCAACAAATAGCTCTATTAAAACAAGTCAATGCAGAATCAACAAAAAATCCTATTAAGAACCTAGCCAGAAACTGTACCTTGATCCTTTTAAGTCATATACTTAGGTCACATCTGTAATCACACAGAAGGGAATTATACAGGCAGTATCAAAAACCTCCCACCTGTGGTGACAGATATGATCTTGACTCATGAGTTTTATAATATAATGAATTTCACTACGTTGAGGCTATTGTATCCTGCTAAATGCTCTTTCATCCTAAGAAAAGGGAGAAAGAATGGTTTTGAAAAGTCTTATTGATGTAAAAGAATTTGAAAGCATAGCACAAGAGAAGTTAGCCCTAGTTTTAAACTAAACAAACAACCAACCTCTTATCTCTTGTCCCTATTTCTGCAACATGAGAAATTTGAGCCTGGCTGCTATGTCAAGAAAAGGGGAAGTATGCCCATAAGTGAGGGCATTCCTCAGCTGAAGCCATTTGCATGGCCACAAAGTTTACAGAAAAAGCCATGCAAACACTGTTCAAAGATCCTTTTCTTACCGACTGTTTACACCACATGTGTGCATCCATAGTGTATATCCTCCAAAACTGACTTAAGAAGGAAGTAGTGCTGTTGGGTCCCACTGCTGGAAGACACTTTGTGCACTGCTTATATCCTGGGAAAACCCAGAACATGGCTGCTAGGGCAACACTTCAAATAAATCAGATAGAACTACTCTTCCCACAAGTGCTGCATTGGCTCCAGACCAAAATGGGAAACTCATGGCCTCAGCTTGTGTCCTTGGGCACAGAGGGAGCTGGAGCCTAGTGATAAATATGCACATGGTGTCAGCTGGGTAGGATCTGGGGGAGCTTAAGGTGGAGGAGCAGGATGTTAGCAGAAATCCCAGCTGTGGCAGACCTAACTCCTGTGAATGACTGCAAACAGCATTCCTTCCTCAGGCGTGGCTTGGGCTGGTCTGTCTCCCCAGTAACAGGAAACCATCCTCTTGTGAACTGGCAGGTCTAACTGGGAAGAGAGTGGAGTATGAGAAAGCAGCTAACAGTGCACATTTCTTTCATTTTATCAAGCCTGTTCCCTCCTTTCACAACACTGCTGTAGCACTTTTACAGAAAATTGAGGTGTCAGTGAAACCTCATTCTATAAACACTTAGCTCAGATGTACGGGCCATGAAATGATGTTTTGCTTGTGGCCAAAGAAGACAATGCCCTACATATCCTATTAACTAGCTTGTGCTATGGTCTGAAAAAAATAGTGTAAATCAGCACGGCATATAAAACCAAACTCCAAAACTACTGGATGGAGAGGAGGGTCATTAGTAAAATTGAGGGGTGCAATGACAAACTGATAATTATTGTATATTAGCAATTTTTTGAGAGTTTCATATATTTTTTAACAAAATTTTTTCCTTTACACCTTTGATCTCTCTCTGCTGCATCTTCCTAATATAGTTGACTTCCTCCCAAAAGGAGGACTTGTAGAAGTAGGGAGTTGTTTAGTCAAGCTTTTCTAGCCCTCAGGGAAATATAGCCAATTACATTTATAACCAATGTCTGAAGTTTAAGGGCAAGTTCTTGACCAGACCTCAGTGTTTAATGTAAACTGTATGTCAACTTCAGTATTCAAAGTTCGCTAGGGTTGGCCAGCAGATACCCCTCACTTCCCCCACACGCCTTTCCTTTTTTCCTGCCTTTCCCTTTTTCCTCCAGCACAATGCAGGGTATTGACCAACGAAACAATTGACAAAAGAAATCGTCTGTCTAGAGAAAATATTATTTTGTCTCTAATACTGTGCCTTTATTCCCAAAGCTGACCTTATCAGGAGTGTTATAAACAGGGGTGCAGGAAAGCTACAAAAGCACAGAATTCCAGTTAGCTTTGAGCTGGAAGACCATCTCTGCTATAATCAGTAAGACCTGTGACAATTGTATGAGTGACTTTTACCTTTAGAACCGGGCTTTACTCCTTAGGATCCACAGATTTTTATTGAGCATAGAGAAGACAATTGTGCAAATAGAAGAAAGACCTTTTAACCTTAACCAATGTTTTTTAAGTCTCTATATAAGCCAACAGTCTCAGCCAAAACACATTTTAGACCTCTGTTGTTGAAGTATTTAGTTGAGTAGCCCAAACATGTTATATCAATAACAGAAAGTTTCAAACCAAAAAGAGAAGGGGAAGGTTTTACTGAAGATATAATTAAAAAAACAAACAAACAAAAAAAAACCTTAATCCAAACTGTTACTTGTCCCTCCTGTATTAATTTGTTCAGCCCATGTTTTCTCCTTCCCCATCTTCATTCATTCTGGAGCCTCATTCCTCTCAATCCTGAACTTGTGTCCTGACAATTTTTAACATCTTCCTCTTTGCAGAAGTCTGTCATAGTGAATCCTGCTCTGTTGTGTCAGTACCAGACAGGGTGAGTAAATTCCCATGTATGTGGCAACTGGCAGCCCTGTGTCTGGATGTCCTCCTGCAATACACTGATTTGCAGTGGTGCTGAGCAACTGGCATCCCTCTCTTGCCAGTGCCAGGTGTTAAGGATTTCAGATGACAACATCACACCATCAGAACCTGACAATAAGATCAGATGTAGTACTTTTAACAGAAGATTCATTTCAAACCATATTCTAGCAATGTGCTTCAGAATCAGAAAACTTCAGTTACCTTGATTTTAAACACTAGTCAAAGAGCTGCTTACTCTGCAGGCCAGCTGTCCAACCTGTAATCCTGCAAAGAATTGTCATTGTCTACGGGGATCTTTGTGCTCCCATGGAGCCTCACTGAAATAAATCTTCTCCCTATTCAGAGTTTTTCAAGGGATCCAAAATTCATTGTTTATCAACAGTTCAGTAGAAGTACTATTAGCAAACAAAGCAGAAATCCTGCCAGTGTCAAAACCTCTGCCATATGGATTGTTGATTGCATTCAAAAATTGGATGCAACCACACGGCACTGTCAAACAGAAATGTCTATTTTCATTTTCCCAGAGTGTTGAGGGATCCCCTGTATCCTACCTAGCACTCAGCCAGGTCCCAGCAATGCAACAGTGTGTTCACTGCTCTCTCATTTTGCTAGGAAGGCAAGAACTTGAAACTGGAAAGGTCACCCCTTTCTGAGTCTGTTTTACAACAGATGGTTACAATCAGCTTTTCCCGTAAGTACAAATGAAGAATGATGTTTAAATTCTTAGCATCTTCTAGATAACATCTCATGTAAACAGAAGTAAATTGCATATAAGAAAGTCTTTAAATGTATTTAAAGGGACCTCTATTTCAGCATTCCTCTCTGAAACCAAGACCATCATTTCTTGAATATCTGCAGTCCAAGGGGCCCCAAGTTTGTGTTCTGCTGTATTAGCCAAACCAGTTCTTGCTAAGAACACTGCCAAATACTGAAGACAACAGGATGTGGAGCAAGTATATCACCCTTCAAAAACAAACTAAATGCCAGAGTTACTATTATTCATACTGGCTTTGCACTATATAATTTGATTCTGTAATGAGAACAATGTCTCTTCACTACCTATACCAAATAGTCTTAAAATCAGGAGGCCTGTGTTATATAACTACTTAGCATGCCATTCTCAGCCTTGCTAAAACAGGATACTACAGTAATGAAAAGCATATTTCTAAAAAGAGGGGAGGTAGAAGGAGCTGGACATGAATATTCCCAAAAATAAGAAACTGTTAATAAGGGCAAGAGTCAACATAGTTGACACCTGTTACATCACTTACAGTTTAACAGCAAAAGGAACTGTTTGTTTAGGAAATTAAACATAACACTGCTCACTGTAAACACATTTCTTTGCTAATGCTGCTTTATAACCTCCTACTGGTTACATTGTTGAAGCATTTGCTTACTTTGGAAGAAGTTTGCTCCTTCCCCATGAGAAAAGTGTTTCCCATAATTTTCACCATGAACAGAGGGAACTCAGGGGTCAGGGGCCCATCCAGAATATTTTTGTATGAAAAGCCAAGTAGTATTTTGCCTACTAACTTACAACCTTATTTTGTCTGTCTCTTTATTCTCGTTTTTTTCCCCTCAAATTTCCTTTAGGGGAATGGGGGAAAAAAAAATAGGAAGTTAAAAAATAAAATAGGAGGTGTTGGATATGCTTTAACTAATACTGCAAAGATGCAAGGGAGAGAGAAGTAAGTCTATTGCAGCAGAAACTCTTTTCTGCTTAGGTCAGAACATCAAATCTTGACCACTTCAAATTTAAGATATAGGGGAAACTGGGAAAATTGTTTTCTCACTGGAGTCAAGAAACGGAAAACCCAGGCAAAAGATATGGTAAAAAGAGACTGGGGAATTTCTCAGGTTGGGTTTTTTAACCTTTTGTTTGCAGCTTTTTATCCTGATTTTAATAGTGGTTTGGTTAACACTTTGAAGTCTTTCCCTGTCAGTCAAAGAATACATGTGGAAAACACATATGTGAGCCTTCTTCTGTGTCAGGAAATCCTTCACCTGAACCAGCACTGAGCAGAGCAGCTATTTCTGATGCTGCTTATCAGGAAAGAAGCAGAGACTCTTCTTAAAATCAGAGATTCCGATTTTTTAACAGCTAGGAAAGTCAAAAACATAGATTTAAAAGCTCCTTTATAGGTTATATTTTGGTCCACCACAAAATAATATGATGATTGTAGTATCTAATCTTTGTTTCCTGTTCAAAACAATTAAATATTTACTAGTCAGATTTCACTGTATAGACACATTTCAGTTCATCTTGTGTTTAAACACACAAAAACTTCACATGACTGGAAGATTGTTGCCTGTGTTGGAGCAAGAAAAATGTAGATTGATAAAGTGACATGTTGATAACATGGCATGATAAAGTAAACAGATCTCCTCTGCATTCCTGAACAGTGGATGGATCTCTTCTTCCACAGAATAGGAAGAGTGGTTGTGTTAATTCAACACAAATATGTAAAAACAACAACAACAAAAACTCAAAAAAAACCCCAACAACACTTGCTAATAAGATAGGCAGTTTAAGCAGTTTAAGTTTTGTACCTGCATGGTACATGTGTTTCTTTTTTCAAAATCATAGGTAGACTGAAGAAGTCACCATATTCAATTCATTATTTCTACAGTAGCCCTGGAAGTCTGAGCAAAATAAGCAGCAGGACAAACCAAATGTAGGCAGAAAAAAACCCACTTGTATTTCACTTCCAGCAATGCTATTAATTGTTTCATCTTGATTCACTTTCCTGTGACTGGCACTTTAATTTCCTGTTGAAGAAAAAGACTCCTCCCATTTTTTCAAATCATGCCCAGTTTGTGTGATGGATGTAGCTAGTCCTCCCCAGGACCACGGTCTGTCTCTCAGGACATTGTACTGGTTGCAATATCCACAGCTAGAGAAATGTTTTCCTAGAAAGTCTTAGGAAGTTTTAGAAGTCTAAACATACTGCATGGCTTACCTTGCCCAAAGATGAAACCATGAAAAGTCACCTTATGCACCCGGAGTTGCCAGAACTTCTCTGTGATTAGCACAGCCAGAGACAGCTAGAGTTGGACAAACTGCACCGAGACCTGCTCTCACAATATTCAGCCAGTCAAGCCTAATTTTAGTGTGTCCCAGACAATTCCATGAAAGACAGACAACCATGAAACATCAGGCACATCTCCCTTAGAGCACACCTTAATCTACTTTAATTGTTTTAGTGAAAAATGACAGTTTTCTCAGTGTAATTGAACACATATGACTTCCCTCCACTGTTTTTAATACACTGCTCACTCACCATTTTCTCCAGAGGTAGAAGCAAAGGCAAGTGTTTGGTAAGAATGACAAAGAAAGTGTTACAACTTCTGGGGTAACTCGACATACTAAGTCTGAAGGGAGTAAAAAAGTTCAAATCCTTTGTTTCTGCTGACAGATACTAAAATTCCCAAGATGGCCAGAAAACACGACAAGTAATGGCTCCATTAATCATTTTCAGTGCCTTACATTTTATTAATAAAGTTTTGTCCCATGCAAGCGTTTAAGTGCTGAAAAAAAAATTCCACATTCTCTAGACTTTACAATATTTGTTCAGAGCTTTGTGCATACAGAAATAAAAAGTGAAAATAAGGTCCAACAAGAATTAAAGTAAACCACAAAGTGCACTCTCATCTAGACATTAATCAGGCAGAATTAGTTTGAACCCTAATCTTATATTAATGAAGTACTGAAAGAAAGAAAAAGTCAACAGTGAATAAAATAATTACAAATTAACATTTGGCAGACTTACAGAAGACAATTAGGGACACGAGTATGCTAATAGAGCAAAGGCCTGTAAAGAATTACCTATTAAAAGTAATCCACAGGTAACACAGAAAACAAAACTGCAACCTTAACGTTGCCAGAAGCTGCTAGTACAAGTACTCTTCAATACATGGTGTGGTCATATCAGTGCTTAGATATGCTCAGCAAGAGGATCCTTAGACTTCATCAGCCTACATGAGCAATTGTCTCTCTTCCCAAACCTCTCTTGTGGTTAAACACAGTGGCTGGTGAGTGTTCTACAAAATCATCGCTGTTTTCTTTCTGAAACATTAGAATTTTTAGTATGTAGGATTATTTTTGAGATCTTATGACTTTGCTTCCATGGAAGTGGCAGAGGCTACTGGAAATGACAGGTCCAAGTCATGGAGTGTGGATCCGAATCTAGTCATGGAGAAATGCAAAGCTCCTGGAGAAATGCAAAGTTCATGAGTTCTCCAGCAGTCTTTCATTTACAGGGCAGAGCTTGAGAAAGGCAGCTGAACAAGGAAGTAGCTGACTGCTCTTCTGTGCTTGGGAGCTTCATATCAGTTCCAGAAGAGACAGCTGCTTTCCACACCAACAGAGAAATCTATTCATATGCAAAGATTTGCTATTTATTTCCATTCGTGACATTTTTGTCCATTAAAGCTTAAAAGGGGAGGAAAGAAATACAACAGAAACAACAGAAACCTCTTACTGATCACTGGGAAATGTATCTGTAAAATATGGCCACACCAGTACCTGAGCTGTGTTTTTAAGTAGCTGATATATTCCTGCCCTGAGGAGATCACCCCATAAGGGCAAGCACAAGGGCTATATTCTGCCATCAAAAGCTGCTAAGCTACTTTGCCCATGTAGAATCTCAGTGTCTTCACTGGATCTTCTATTCAAGTGTTTTATGTAGTACTACATAGATTTCCTATAGAGTTTATGCTTGTACAGATATTCAACTTTTCTTTAAAGAAATTAGATGGAATGTTGCCAGTTTTAGTAGTCCACTTCATTTTGACACAAATTTACTTTCTTCTACAAACGATGATAAGAAATACCATCCATTCTAATACTAAAACGCATTACTGCTAAAAAAATAGTTGACACAGCCTTCTCATTAATAACAAAAATCCTGAGTAACACCATACCACATTCTATGTTTAATGATTCTGAAGGCCACTAAATAAACCCTGTGAACTGATGCATTTGATTATTTTTGCTCAAATTTATAATTTTAAAAAATCCTTAGGAATGCCAGAGTGAACCAAACCTAATAGTAGTAAATGGTGTTAGGGAGTTGTCTTTTCATTCTCTTTCACATGAATCTACATACATATATGAGATATTTCAAGCATGGACTGTACAAGAGCATATCAGGTACACATCTCTGCCCATAACTTGTCTGGTGCAGTGGGTAAAGCAATTTGTTCTGTGTCAGTAACAGCATTCTTGGCCGATAAGGGAGCCTAGGATGTGATTTATTCCTAGAGCAGCTTAAGATGAAATTCCAGCTGTGTTACATTCTCTTAGTTAAACCAGCTGTAAATTACAGCCAGATCCCTGCAAAAGGCAGAGAGATACCACAAAGATGAAAAAGGAAAGCATCCCCAGAGACACAGTACCTCACAGGCCCCAGGGCAATTGGCAAAAAGTTTGGCTTAGTTAATGATCTTCAGTGTGACAAGGAACATATGGCCTTCACACTTAAAAAAATTTTGGAAAAAGCATCTCAGAGAAGGGAGTATTAAACCTCAAGCAGCTACATTTGGTACTTGGTGGCAAATGGAGGCAAGAGCAGTATCTTAACTGGCAAGAGCTAAAACAGCACCAAAAATTCTTACTGGATCTGAAAACTGAAAATTACAGATGATGGAAATAAAATGTTATTGCAGTGGGCCATGTGTTCCCACCGAGGACAAATTCTTCCAAGAGTCCTAGAGTTGGCCGAAAAAACCCCTCTAATCCTGTGGTGGGTTTCTACACCTTCCCAACCTCGTGAACCCAGGTATAAAATGATTGTCTGCTTAGAAAAATTATATGGCCACACTGCCTTTGGGAGCTTCTTAATATAAGACAGAATTTGCAGTTGTCAATTGTCCATGGAAAGCTTGGACAGAACAGAGGGCAGGAAGAGGAACAAAAAAGGCTGAAATGTATAGCTTCCTCTCTTTTCTACCCTTTTGCCTCAACATCCTCTTTTGGCACTGTGGAAAGTGCAGCTGAGGATGGAATCCCTTCACAGATCCCATGCAGATTCATTATATTTTTGCAATCTTTTGGCAAATACACTGAGAATGAGAATGAGAATGAGAATGAGAATGAGAATGAGAATGAGAATGAGAATGAGAATGAGAATGAGAATGAGAATGAGAATGAGAATGAGAATGAGAATAAAAATACCTCCCAATAATGACATTAATAACAGCAATTCAGTTCCTTTTTTATTAGGGTCAGTGTTCTGTTGTAGAAAGAGGAACTTCAGCCTGTATCTTTTCTGAATAAGTCTTCTCATTTTTATGGAGATATTTTACATCTGGAGCTGTAGCTGCAAGGTTACATAAACATTTTCAGTGGCAGTAGTTATCCATAACAGAACTTAGGAATATCTTTACTCTCTGAAACAAAAATATTTTGAACAAACACGCAAACAAGCAAACAAATGAAACAAAAACCACAGAAAACCAACCAACCAAAAAAACCCAATGAACAAAAAACCCCAAACAAGCAAACAAACAAACAACAAAAAAAAAAAAAAACCACAAAACTCACAACCCAAGTAAATTGCAACTGTGTCAATTCAAAACACTGCTCTTGTCAGTGTTTAACTGATTATGCCTATTTTCAAGATGCTTTTAGAAAAAACAACTTTTTTTTCTCAATTTCTTGTTAATTTATTTGCCTTCATTCTCCAAGCCCTATTTAGTTTCAAAAAATGTCTACTGAGAGTAATCACAAGCAAAATCAAACTGACAGAAAATCGCTGTACTGGAGCTACAGAAAGATACACTTTTGCACACCAACCTGAGTACCATTTCTTGTCTCTCACCATTATGTGACCACTATGAGAACATGTACATTTGCAGAGCTGGCAACATTTGACTAAAACTGCCCCTAAACATGAAGGCTGCAGGAAGCAAATGAAGAGAAGATTCTTGGAATCTCAACCCCAGCCCACCTCTTGTTCTCTGTTTTGTGGACACAGACAGATTCTGTGGTAAATAGATTCCAGTACTAGTTATGGGTCATATTTTTACTGTAATAGATTCAAACAACCCCGATATATGTAATGACTCAATGTTATTGCCTTAAGTATTTCTGAACTTTCCCAGATGTGTATCATAAGCCAGGCTTGGAATAATAGGTAATGTGAAAATACCTTGAAAACTCCAGTCTCAATTTTGCTCAGAGACAAATAAGAAATTGCTGCTGAAAATCTTGTTGTCCTGAAAATTTCTGCATGAAAACCACAGTTGTCACTTTATCTTCTGAAGTCGTAAGCGAACTGTGAAATATCTGCCATTAAAAAAAACCAACCATCTGTGACAGACCATGAAATGAATGTGTTTCACATGATACCATGAATTTTGGTAGGCCCAAGAACAGCTTCTGTAAAAGCACCTCACTGGAGGGCTAAGCTCACTGTATAGCACAGATTTGGGTGCTGATGAACAAATCCAAACAAAATTACAGTGCCGTTTGCAGCACTTCTAGAGGCATGCAGTGAACAAAGCAAGAACTCCCACAGAGAGGGCAGTGATTCCCACCTTAACACTGGAATTGGGAAAATGTGTGAGAGAATAACATCTCTGGGTTGTAATGAAAGAACAATGCCACCAAGACTTCCTCCTCCTCCACCCTGCAGACCAGAAAGCACTTTATTAGCTAATCAGCAAGACCTGCAGACAGTGGGAGCTGAGGGAGTAAAAGCTGCAAAATTACATTGCCAGTCTTCCTGGATGACTGATCTTAATAGAAAGTGGAATTCTGATTAAAAGGAAGGAAAGACTTGGGTAAACAAGTTGAATTCTAGCTAACCACAAGGCTTGTTGGCTATAAATTTTGTCTTCATATTAGATCCCAGGAAGTGTTAAGGCAAGTGCAGTGGCAGGAGATCAGGAAACCATAAGCAATCAAAGCTTACAAAGTCATTATCTTGAATTTTACTATGGCAAACTGGGTGTATGTTTTTTCTTCATAGCAAATTTCAAGTAAAACACACTGGTTGAAATCAGAAAGATGAATAACACTTAAACATTTTCTCTCACCAAGGTGCACAGGTTAAAAGCTCCTAAAAATTGTTCATATATTGAGTTTTGATTTGTGAAACTACAATTGTGAAGTTATTTCTCGCAATAACTTCTCAAACTGAAAGTGCAGCTAGGTCAGTCAAGTGAATACTGTAATGCACCAACACTAGTTTAGCATTTTGTCCCTAAAAAGTACCTGTAGAAATCTGCCTTTTGAGTAGTGATATACTAATATACTTCACCCCTATTGTACCTCTAGTTATAAGTGTAACATTGACTCTATTCTCCATGTCTTTCCATTCAAACTTGCATATATTTTGAATAATTACTAATTTGAATAATTACCAATTATAAAATATTTTTTTCAAATTATCTAAATAATCCTAGGAAGGGTCACAAGAACTGATGCAGCGAATTTGCACAAAGGTTGACAGCAACAAGAGCAACACAGTGGAACACTGTAGCTTTTTTAGAGAATGTCTGCTGAACCAAGCCATTCCAGAGAAATTAAAAACAGTTGTTAGAATACCTCTTCCCAGTGGAGAAATTATTGGTATTCATGGGAAGACATTTCATGGCATTCTTCTTGAATTTATATGTAATTCCTAATTCCTCTACAGATTTTCTGCAAAGTGACTTTTTCTGGTCTTTGTGTGAGAGAATTAAATAATGAAATCCCACAGGCAGCTAAAAATGTTGCTTACAAGCCTTCTATCTTATAAATGACCAGCCAGGTGCCTTGTGAATAATTTCATTACTTGAATGATGCATCTCTATTACTGATGGATGAAGAGCAGTCAATTGAGCCATGGATAATAATAACTACAAGTCACAAGAGAAATTACAACCAGACTAGCAATAAGTTACTTGCAATTGTGCTTTCCTGCTTTGAATTCCAGCAATGTACCCAGATCATATATCCAAGTGGGAAACAGGATCATGAAATCCCAAGAATGCCACAGCAAAGGGCAGGAGGCGTGTTTGATATTCACAAGGAAAATTGGCAATCAGTTGATTGCTACTCTGAATTTGCAGAGACTGCACAGCTAATCAGTAAACTGAAGGATGAGGATTATCTACAAAAAACAAACTAACAAATAACACCAAACTCAATAAGCCAAACAAAATCTATCAGAGCTGCTAAAAGTCATCTAAATTAAGATTATGACTTTGAAATATATTTAAACAAACACCACAGATGGCAAAAGGCAGTCACAGGTATATAAGTGTACTAATTTCCACTGTTTCTCTCATGTGGTAACATACAGAGTGGAAAAGAAGACTTAAATACCTGGGATACTACTGAGACATACATGAAAAGACAATTTACATCAGAGTCAGCATCCATTCAACTGCGTGTGACATTACACACTGCAAATCACATGGCCACAATAAGGCAGAAAAAGTCCTCACTGTGCTGCTAGTTGGATTTTCTGTGTTCAACCCCCATGGAGCTAGGGCTAAGCATTCCCTTTCTCCAGCATGGAGCCTGTCAGATTGCACAGGACGTCAGGAGACACACATCAGCATTTCTCAAATGTTCCTTCCTTCAGTAAACACACTGGCTTTACCAGGACTGCGTGCAGAGGAAGGAGATCCCAGCCTGTGAGAACGGTGTGTATTGCTTCAATTTCTTCCAACAGGCACAGGTTGCACAGGCAGGAACCATGCTGTTGATGTCAGCTGTAAAAAATCACCCAGACCTGTGCCACGGTAAAGGGAGGCCAGTCAAGCCCAGCAGCTTGTGAAGCTCTGGTTGTCTTGGCCAGAGGAGCAGATCACAGCCAGTGCGACCGGGGACACACCGAGACCCCCTGAAGCCTGATAAGGCCTCTCATGGCAGGGAACATGGCACTTCAGGACCGGTGCGGCCTGGGCCGGCTGATGGCTCCTGTAGACACAGGACTGTGCATGAGGAGCTGGGGCTGCAGCCTTGGCACTGAGCACCTCCCCTTGCTCCCACCACTCCCCTGCAGCTGGTGTGTGTGCAGCTCAGTGCAGGCACAAGTGATGACAGGGGCTGAGCTTGGGTAAACCTCTGGTCAACACAGTCCTCAGCCTCTGAGGCACCCTGGGTTGTGCCTGAAAGGACCAGAGAGGGAAAGAAACCACTTACTTTTGGTTGGATATCAATGGGCAGGTGCGTATACTTTAGCTATATCCTAGGAAAACGTTTTCTGTTCTGTCTCTCTACCTCCCACGGTCCCCACCATCCTATAAATCATACTGTATTTCCCAAGATGCTCACAGCTGATCTTCCCATGAGGCATAGTTCTCTTCATGAGCTCTACAATGGATGTGCCTCCTCACCATCATCATTCTCAGCTTTCAGTTTGACACAGGTACCTCAGTTTTTTTCCACCCTTCCCTGAAATTTACCCCAAACATTTTTGCAACTCTTTGTTTGGCTTTTATGTCCATTTTTCTCATGCCTCTGAGTGTCTGCTTCATCTTACCTGACAAACTGACCACATGAGCTAAGTCAGAGCCAGATGGCCCTCCTTCTTTCTTCTGCTAGAGCTGCCTGCAAGAGATTGCCCTGAAAGGAGGACACAGTCTCCCTTGTGGCATGGTGTCCCAGAAGCCTTGATATCCAGGCATCATCTCTGCTTTCCATTTTTCCCCAGGTAGTGAGTTATAAAGTTCACGCTTTCTCATTCTTCTCATAACAGTCAGAGGCAGACCTTAAGGACCATGATTTCAAAACCTTTCCCCATTTCTGTGCTTTGAGCCTCTCTTATTGATTAGGAGACGAACGTTTTCATCACAGTAATATGCTGCACTTGTATTTCACATATACTATTTATTCCTTACTGGAATGGATCTTAGACTTCCATTTTAGCCCCAGCAGAGCTCGTGTAAAGATCCCTGTGCCCCCTAAGGAAGGCTATGAGCTCCTACTGCTTTATTTTCCTTTGTTAGGGACCGGTTTTCCCCCAGGACATAAAACTGTCACATCCTAAACTGAGGGCATAGATTAAAATATGAGGAGTTGGTTGCATGTAGAAAGTATGTGGGGAAAAAGAGGAGACAATAGGGCTGGAATATGGAGAGAAAAATCTCACCTTAAACCTTGGGAGATAACATGATTAAGATGAATACAATTTCAGACAGGATCAACAGGCTATATGGGGAATATGCGATGTATGGAGAGAGCACAAATGAGGAGATAGAGAATGGGATATTGTATTGTGAATATGACCACATCAGGTGATTATGTTAATAGTTCTACTGAGCCTGCTGGTTAAAGGATGAAGAAATACATGGCAGGGGAGAAGGAGGGGACAGGCAAGAAGCAAGGGCTGCAAAGGAGAGAGCGTAAAGGCTTGATTCAAGGATGAGAAAAGTATTAACAGAGTTCTCCCACAGAAAGACAATATGTGCTCCTCTAGTTTAAATGGATGCTCTAGGTTTGGGTCCTCCAGTTCAAAAAGCAGATGGTAGGTTTTAAAACAACTCACATGATTGGTTCAGGATCTCATGGTTGAAATGCAAATAAACAGACACAGAGTAATGAAATTATCTGCCACTGGATGCATGGTTTGTCATCATTACCACTCAGAAGAACTGAAATTCCAGTTCAGACCACATTTCCTTTCCAATCTGACTGGTTTCAGTTTTCCCCCCCAACACACTTCATTCTTGCTAATGAGGAAGCAATCTCTTTTCACAGACCCAGAAACATTCCCACAGAGGACTTGCTTGCAGTGGAATAGAGGGCCTTTGTTCTCTGTCTAAATTCAATGTCGTTAAAAACAAGCCGAACAGCTGCAACAACAATTTCAACCAAACAGTAATCCCAGGCATTGAACCATCCTGGTTCTTTTCAAATCTTTGTTAAAATCTCTCCATTGCTTGTTTCTTTCCATAGTTTTCTTCACTGCCTCTTTCTAGTGAAGAAACACTACAGAAAAAATATCCACAGAAAAAATATGCACATTATATGAACAATGTCTTATACTGTGAATATTTCCAGGGTTTTTTAGAAGAGCCAAGTCACAGCCCCTTACGCTTTCAGCTATTTCCTTAGTGCCCCTGTGCATCAGATATCCACTTTTTTTCTTCCAAATTCTGCTGAGACGTAAGTTCATCTGCAAAGCCCATGGATGGTTAGCAGAAATGTCACTGGCCCATCCCAAGGCATATCCTGCTCTCTATTTCACCTGCCTGCTCTGTGTCACTCCTTGAACTGGATTCCACAGTTCCTGAAACACAGGAGCAATTTTCATTATATGCTGGAAGGACCTCTTAAGTTTCTTGAAGATGATCCTTGTTTCTGGAATATGAAGGATGCTCCCGCACACTTAATGATACTAAGGAAATTGTAGCATCAGAGGATACTTATTATACCCAAAAAAATGGCAGTGCTTTTTTCTTATTTTAACTAATGCTTGATCTATCATATCAAGAAACCTGTGTTTCATTGATACATTGTTTTTCTTTTTAAATAGCAAAAAGGGGACATTTTTCCGGTTGCTTATTCACTAACTCCAAAGAGCAGTACAAACAGAGAGTAAATACTTCATTGCAGCAGCAATATGCTTTTTCACAAAGCAGTTCAGAAAAGAAAATGTTTGAATTAGGAGCAATAATGGCTCCTTTTTGGCAAGTGAAAGAAGGCAAATATTATTTGGATGAGGTCCAAGCAAAGCTTTCCCAGCACATGTTATTTTATCTGAGGTTATAGGCCTGCAAAAAAAAGTCCATCCAGCTACAGCTTGTGAAGTTTGCCACCTACTGAGGAAAGCACAGCACAGCAATACCAGAAAAAAACAAGGTGAAAAAAAAAATTAATTGTGCTGAAACTGTTAGAAGTTATAGACATATTTGCTCTCCTAGACTCTTCATAAAGGCTTCTGGATACCTCTATATAGCTTCCAAAGGACAAAATAAAGAAGAGAAATACTTCTCCTCTTCCTCCTCCTTGATACATAAAGCCTTAAGGAAGGCAGTGTTTTACCCTGAATCAGTCCTAGATTTTGCCTTACAAATGTAGAAATGACTGAAAAAAATTACTCCCAGCTTCAGCAAGGAACAAAATTTCCCAGCAGTCCGAGTTGTTGAGATGTCCTAAGTCACAAACTCCTAGATAATAAAAGGTGATGCTGTAGCCATTTCTAGAATTCTATTGGTAATTTCTATTTACCTCACAGGCCCAGTAGAAGTACTGTTAAGAAATTCAGTACTGCCTTTACAGCAGTAACATTGAGAAATACTACCTGTTAAAGTTCAGAAAGATCTGTTGTGGTTTGGAAAGATCTCTCAGCATGCTTTAGTGTGAAATGCATAGAATATAACGCAGCCCTGCAGCAAGGCAGAGGGTGCTCATACAGGATATGGAGACATCACTGAGCATAACAGGGTTACTTTCATTTCACATTCACTTAGGTAACATAGGTATAAACATAAAAATGCTATTAATAACCTTCATGGAGCCATGGGGGGAAAAAAATCAGAACATAAAAGGTGCAGAAGACTCAGAGTCCATCTTGGTTTTCCCTTAGCACATGGTCATGAGGGTACAAATAAAGCCCCATCAAAATATTACCTGCCAACTAACAGATGAATCTGCTGCCTGGCACAGCAGAGAGCAACAGCTCCACAACAGATTTCATCTGCCTCCCGCTGGAGGAAAAATCATCAGCCCTGGCTGCACATAGGTGGGTGTTGTAGGTGAAATGGGAGCTTCAGACAAAGTCCATTAAAGAAGCCCTGCCACTGAGTCACAAGGTGCCAAGAGAACGTCCTTGCTTTCTAAATTCCTCCTCAGAGGAATTTAGAAAGCAAGGGGCAGCTGGATCTCATTTTAGCCTCAGACTGTCAACAGTTTAAGTTTTTATAACTATGTCTCGCAAGTTTTAAACATGGCAAATCAGATATATGTAGAAAAGATGAGTTATTTATTAAGGGAAATTAACAGATAGAAGATCTGTATCAGAATGACTTACAGTACAAAAACTAAAAAAACTAGTCATCTATGGCATCAAATGGCAAAAGCCACTTTATTAAAGCAATTATGTATTAAAGCTAGCAAAAGAAACTTTAAGTAGAAGTTTTGATGAATCTCACCACAGTTCTTTTCATGGAATATTTCTTCCTCTTTATATCAACCCCTGAAGAGGCATTCCAATCCATGGGAGAAACTCCATATACTTCACGTGGAAGAATCTAAGTGAATGAAAATATGCTGGACTTTTACAGCATAAAGAATTTGGCTACCAGTCATAAGTCTTTAGGCCAACGTCTTATCTGTCAAACCTTACTTCAAAGGGACAGACGTGTTTGAAGATGGTAAGCCAAGTAGGGACTTTAGGATATCCAACACCAAAAATTACTGGCACCTCCAGTAGCTCACCACAAATAGTTTGCATTTTTTGTATCTTCTGACCAGATTCCAGGCCAAGCAGATAAGCTTTGTCAGGGTGCCAAGTGGGCACTTGTTTGAATCTGGAAATCAGAGCTACCAGGGTCATCCTGCACCAGAAGCAATCACACCTCACCTATAGCAAATGAGTATCTCTGCCTGAGCATGTGACAGTGACCCCACCACTCTCTGAATGGAAGGAGTCAGCTGGGCTCACCTGCTGCAATAAACCTCTCTGTGCTAGTGCCTGTGCTGCAGCTGCAGAGCAAGCATTAACACAGGAGAGGTGTTTTCCAAGCACAGAGGAATTCATAAGTGTGTTAAGGCTGACACTGCTATGTGAAATTATGCCTAAGTGGATTAATCATTAATTTATTTCAAATACATGTTTAAATAGCACATATATTTATGCACACATTTTCATATATATGTCTGTATCTGCAAGTGTGTGTATATATACACCATATGTCAAACAAATACATTTTAATAGAGATGTACATGAAATACGTGTACAATACAGGAAAGATGCTGAACAAAGTCCCAGGTTCTGGTAAATGGGTAATGTCATTCAAAATCTTCATTTCTTCTGATAGAAATGGTTCTGCAGAATAATATCCACATAGATAAATATGGAGATATATTTCATCCTGCACAGATAGAGAAAATCTGTGTTTGGCTGGTACAACCTGAAACTCAGAAATACTTCTTGACAAAAAAAATGTTACTGCTACAAGGCTCTGGGAATGACATATGCAACCCTACCAATTACTACAGACTCAGTGTGCTTGTAGCCCCACACAAAGGCTTAATTCAGTATGCACTGAGCTGGTGTCCACTGATGTGAACCTTTGTGTCAGCACTTTCAGAGCCCCACACTCATCAGGGCACTCACCAGGGCTGCACAGAGCCCATGGCACTGACACATGCAAAGCAAGAGTGCTCTGCTTCCCAGAGCATCAGTGGAAAAGTGTAATTGCTGGTCTTCCAGCATATAGGTTGAGAAAGTGACTGGTTGAGTCAATGGCTTACTTTTTCAGGGGGCAAATTGAATCCCCTGCTGAGATGTTCCTAGTCAATCAAACTGTAATGCCAGAGCAAAGCTGACATACTCAGTTCATGCAGTGATGAAGAGAGCAGTGGCTTCTGGAAAACTTGCTCTAAGAAAATTTTATAACATTGGCCCCTAATAGAAAAGTAATTATTTTTAAAATTATTGTAGTCAATGCCAGATTATGATATAGATTTTTACATGCTATACTTCTTTGGGTTTCTTTCGGGTGTGCTAATTAAGTTAGGGGAGAATGTTTTGCTTTTTAAGTGCATTAAAATCTTTATTTACAATTGGAAGTAATTTGCCACAGAATGTCCCATAAAATCAGCTGCATGCCCATCTGGCTCTGGTGCTTTATTAGGTACTCTTTCTTTCAGGTCTTCCTCATGTCTTCCAAACCACACAATTTGGCTCTTTTGGTTCTCATAGCAAGAGCAGCAAGGAGCTGTCAAGAGATACCACCTCTCTGGTTACTGCTATGCTGCCCTCCATGCTGACAGCATGCACAGCTCTTTTCTCAGTAGCCCCTGGTTTACATTTCTTTCTCATTTTCAACATCTATCTGCAATCCCCTAGTAGGAAAATTGCAGATTTGAAGTTTTGCAATGCTTTATTTCTCTTCTCTGGGTGGAGCAAGATACCAGCGCATCAGGAACCTTAAGTGCATTAACAGCACCAGGCTCAGTCTCTACATGTCTGCCACAGTTGTGCTCCTGCTCTTCCCCAAAATGGGAACAGATGCCAAGTGTGAATTGCATGAGATCCAAATGGACAATGCACAAGACACACGGAGGTCTCGAAACAATTAACATCCATTTGTCTCAACCACCCCCTCCAATGTTATTTCAGATATTTCTTTACCCTTCCCACCCTGAATGTCCAAAGAAGATTGTCCAGCCCTCCACAGCAGCTCCATGTTTTGGATCTGTCATGTGCTATACCTACAGATCTGCATATCAAAATGTCCTCTCAGCTGGTATTTTGGCTTTCTGCCCTGTCATGTACTCATGAACCTGCAGGCAATGCAGCCAAAAAGGCAACGACCAATTTACCAGTTTCTGGAACCACAAACCCATGACACCAGTTTTTAAAGAAGTTTGACCTTGGTGATACCAATAGCATTTATTCAGTCTCCAAATCTTGCTTTCTGCCTTTGAGACAACTGTTTTCTCTGTGAGTAACCTTTTTCTATAACCTTCAGATATACGTACTCAGTCCTCCAACTGATTCTCCAGCTATTAGAAGACTGTCCTCAGTAACATTGCACACATTTCCAAGCTTCTACTAATCTTATTACAGCTACAGCTATTTCTTTCATATCCTGGAAAACAATTCCCACAGCATTTTGTATTCCCATTGTCAATTAGCTTCTGTAAAGAGCAACCTTTTCCCCCGCCCCACCCCCGTAAATTCAGAATCCTATGTTGTTTGTGTTGTCAAGGGTGAGGTTAGCTTCTGGCAGCCAATGCCCTCCCTGAGGAATAGAGTCTTTCCCTTCCAAGAAGCACTGATCTGGTCATTTAAGTTATTTTCTTGGAACAAGATAAAGATAGTAGATTGGCAGAAAAAAATCAAGAGGTTGTTGACAGGAACACAGGTGGTGTTCCTGTGTCCCTGCCCAGTCACTGCAAGTCTAGGGCAGCACAATGAGTCTGCAGTTTCTGCTGTACTCATACTGAGCAGCACGTTAAGAGGTCTGCAACATCTCAAGCTCAAGGCTCTGTTTTTACACACCTGAATGTGCACATGAACATCAGTAAATATCCTGATTACAACCAGCTCCACCTGCAAATTGTGAGCAGGGATCAGCAGTGAGGAACATTTTGTCATTGAGGACCCTTTGTGTTGCAGTGTGTTATGTTTTCACAGTTCATTAAGTTCATAGTTGTGCATGGTTCGATCTTCTGTACCCCCTTTGTAACCATGTATAGTGGTTCATCCGTTCCCCACCTCCAATCCATCATTTGTAAACCCCACCCCAGCCCCATGTCAATCCTCTGCAGACCTCTCCCTACCCTCTGGAAAGTTCTAGGGAGAGCGTCGAGAGATTGGCTGGGACTCCCTAACCACTCCCCACAATGTTTCCTANGGAGGACACGGGGGTGCGGAAATAAGTGGCACCCAACGTGCTCTTGCAGCAGGATCAACGTGGTCTCGCAGCTTTGACCAACGTCGTCTTGCGCCCCAACACCGGAATCCAGCTGAGTTCGTGAGGTGGTCGCCGCAGGTGCGTGTGACCGTCTCCGGGCCCTGTAGACGAAGCTGTAAGGAGCTGCAGAAAGCCGTGTCACCTGTCAGACTTCAGCTGCCGACGCGTCTCACAGTGCCGGTCGCTGCACCTCTACTGGAGAGAGTGCTCCCGGCACGGGAAGAACAACTCCGTGCACCCAGGAGCTCTTCCCAGCTGTTCCAGTCCTACCCTCAGCGGATTTACCAAACCACCGACATTGGGTAAGTCACTTCAGACTTTTGGACCTTGCAGGGATAGTGCCTGTGTGCCTGTGTGCACTTAGTTCGTGACTGCGCGCAGTCCCCAGGGTGACAGTATCTGCGTCTTTTTTTTGTCTCCCCCGGAGGGGTTCGGTGGTAATTTTGTTTTCCGAAAGCATTCTTGCTTTCATTTTTACTTTGTCGTTCCTCTGTTTCGTCGCGGTCTCTCTCGGTCGTAGAGTTTTTCCCGCGCATTTTTCTTTAATCCCAAACGGGCAGCACCCCGGGAGGGTGGACTGGGTCCCCCACCGCTCCGGTTTTAAGAGTGTCTGGTTTAGATATTTTGAGTTGTTAAGTTTCCTTATCTGTTGAAGGCTGTGAGGGTCACTAAAGGGAAGTCAGTATGGGTGCAAAACTGACAGTGACCCAGAAGGGAATCTATTATTGTTGCGTTCGCGTTTTAGATTGTTCAAATTTCAAGTTCTCCAAAGGAGAACTGAAAAGGTTTGTAAGATTTCTCTTTCTGCATTTTCCAAATGTATCTCCAGAAGATATCCACCAAGCACGATTTTGGGGTGCAGTGGATTTAAAATTGCTAGAATTGGCTAATTCTGGAGATAAGCAGGCTTCTAAATTATGTGTTTGGCCTCGGCACCTTAAAGCCGCAGTGTTATCAACATCAGGGGAAATGCAGAAAGACACTTACAAACCTCCCCCAATTTCCCAAAACCCCTTCCCCTCTCCCTCTACCCCTAAAGCGGGGATTCTTAGGAGGGCGACAGAGAATCCCAACTCTGTAAGCCCTGGCCCTCTTAGAATCCCTCAGCCCCCCCGCCCAGACAGTCTTGGCCGGACTGTCCGGGGTTCTCGGGATAGCCCTGGCCAGGGTCCCCAAGATCCTTTCCTTCTCAGCTTTTCCCCAGTTGAAAGATCCCATCGAATTCGCTTTAGTTTAGCAGCCGATGAGGAGTCACAAAATGGCGCCTCATCGGCGTGGGGACAAGATGGCGGTGACCGCATGGTGCGATGGCCGTCTTGTTCCNGTTCCTCATTTCCTTCTTCAACCCAAAATCCTTTTCATTCCCCCAACCCTTTCCGTTCAGAGACTCCTCCCAGGAGCTCTGTCCCGCCCCCTGGACAGGCTCCTCCCCATATGAGCTCCTCCCTTTGGCCCTCCCACAATCCATCGACACGCCCTCGGGAAACACCCTCAAAATGGCGGCGAGCATCTTGGGCTTCCGGTTCCCAC
>VYXD01010250.1:2412-12878 GCA_013397195.1 Hylia prasina
TTTTTTTTCCTTTGGCGGGCTGCCCAGGGCTTACCAGCTTTCTTCTCTGCTCCTCTGCCGCTTGGGAGCTCAGAGCCAGTGCATGCTGTGCTGAGACATGGGAGCCAGGAGCACACACCACCCTCCCCTGGCCAGACTGTTCCCCTGGCATGGCGGCCCAACCTCGGGACCAGCCGTCACTGGTGAGCTGTGCAAAGGAGCAATCTCCATCCCAGCCCCCACTATTTTCTGCTGTTGCTTTGAGGTGTTTTGCTACATTTTAGTTTGATATCCTGCATCTGCCAGGACCGCCTGCTGCTTCTGCCACTGCTTTGAGGTAATTGCTACACTTTGATTTGCTTCCTCTGGGGGTCTGCTCACCTTTGCTGTTCCAGCACCCTGCTCCGAGGTTCCTGCTACAGTCCAGCTCACCACCCGGAGTGGCACTGAGACCGGCTTCTCCCCTTGAGTTTTGCAAAAGGGAGCCACCTCCTCTCTGCCCTGTCACCTGAGTCGCCATTGCTACATGGAGAGGTGACTGAGTTCTGGCCACAGCGCCCCTGTAGCCGTGTGGGAAACATTGCACCTGCCCCACCCCACCGGGAGCCTGCCAGCACCCCTGCCTCTGTGGTCATAACTACACCAAAGGGGAAAGTGCTTGACGGCCAAGAGAAGGCTGTTATTGGCATTCTGGTTTTGTTTGTTGTTGCTGCTGTTGTTGCTGTTGTTGTTTGCTTGTCTTGATATATATATAAAAGTAAAAACTGTTTTTCCTTTTCCCATATCTTTTCCTGAGAGACCCTTAATTTCAAAGTTATAATAATTCAGAGGGAAGGGGGTTATATTTTACATTCCAGGAAGGTCCTCGCCTTCCTTGGCAGACATCTGTCTTTTAAACCAAGACAACACCTGTGTGTGCAAAGGTACCTATAAAAAGTTCCTCTCAGGTTCAGAGAAACACATCAAATTCCTTTTTGTTTTCCAACAGGCAGAGTTGTACCTCAAGAGGAGTAGAGATGTGGGGGGGGGGGNNNGTTATCAGCCTTGGACTCATCATCAGCAGTGGTTCTTTGAGTATCACAAGGTTGAGGGTTTGCAAACTCTGACAGGCCCCACTCGGAGGTGCTGGTGCAGCCCACTGTAGTCCAGGAGAGCTCAAAGGGCCTCAGTCAGGATTGCTGTTTATGGGGTCACAAGATGGTTGACTTTCGTCCTCAGTAAGTTTCCATCATAGCCATAGCACAAATTGGTAACTATGGGGAGTCAGCTGAGCGGTGGGGCAGAGAGAACAGAGAGAACTGGGGAAATGATGGATTTGGACATTCTGAACTTGGTAGGCCAAAAGCCATGGAAGATTCAAATAGATTTGAGGGAGGTAGGAAAGGAATGTTGTGTTTTGTTTTTAGGTAGCCATGTAAAACTGCACCTGCAAAGATTGTAGTTAAGCATATTGATAAGAAACACGAACAATGTAGTTATTGCTTGGCAGTAGAATATTCTATTCAAAGCTGTAAGGCTATATAAGCTGAGCCCTGTAAGTCAATAAATTGACTTCTTGCATCCAAGCAATGAGTCTCATCTTTTCAGTTGCCTGAGAGGTAACTACTGGGCTTTTTTTCCAAAGTGCGGTAACAATGATACCGTTCCACTTGGGCTACAATTCAGCTAAACGGTTTACCAAGGCTACAAAGGATAATTGCTTATCTTTTGTTTCCCACCTTAATTGGGCAGCTGATGTTTCTGACTCTTCCCACCTCTACCGTGCAAGAGCTCCTTGTGCAAGAGCTCCTCAAGACTAAACTGGTAGGGTCAAGGGACACTTCACTGCTCAGACATATTGTTCAAGGCCAATCAGGAGCTTCTGAGATCAGACCCAAGGATGGGCAGGGGGGGTTTGCACCACCACACAGTCTTTCTTTGCAACATGAATGGTATGTCAATACTGAATATCAGTAATACTTTTAGACTTTCAGCTACTGACATGTCATTAAAACAGACACGACTTGACACTCCAAGGGTGATGCAGCAACAGTAAACTTTATTGTTCACAACTCACATTTATATGGTTTTCAAAAATCGCCCCCTCGATCCCAATTGGCTAGTAACTTGTTACCACCCAGTTCACTGACCAATAGCTGCCTGCGTATGTACTAGCCAAAGGTTGGTTGGCATCCATTCCCTGCAGCCAAGTTTCTCAGCCCCTCGGTGCCCTCCTCCCCAAAGATGTCTACCTCCTTTCTTCCAGGGGTATAGGCTGACCAAGTCAAGGTCAGGGTTACTTGTGTCTGTGAGGCTTTCAGGCCAGCTGTTAGTCGTCACTGTTCCCTCTTTTTGTTTTTCCACTACAAAGGCAGTTTTTATTATCCTCTGCAGGGCCCTTTGCAGATAGGATAACAAACAAGACACAATGAGCGAAATAATTGATTGTACAAAAAATGGCAAGCCCAGTTTGAAGCTCTTCATTCAACTTGATGAACTTAACCCTTCCAGCCAGTGATCTATCCCAGAAAATCTTTCATACAACACGTGCCATCAAATTTTTTATGGCCATGTCCATTAGCTAACAAAAGGAAATCAATAGCAGCACGATTTTGCAAGGCAGCATTTCGCACACTATCTACATCCAAACATTGCTATTGTTCACAGTGTCAGCTGAGGGGCCATCAGGGAGGCATTGCTGGTTGTGACTCAGAGCAGTGCGTAGAGCAGGGCACACACACTGGGCAGGCACCCATCGAACTCTGGCATCTGTAGAAATACAAGCATACCCGCACCCCCAAGTGACAGGTCCCAAGGACCTTCCCACTTGTTGGTAATGAGGTCCTGTACCAGTACCTTAGGCTTGGGCAACTGAACATCACTAGAAGACTGCAATGACAAAAAAAAAAAGATTTAAAATAAGAGGGTTTGGGGAATTTGGCAATACCGTGAGATGATCCAGGGTATACAGAGCTTTGGCCACCCTACTCTGCGCGGTTTCAGCACACATTCCCCCTTTTTGTTTTTCAAGGATACTCTTTAAAGAGCCATGGACACACTCAACAGTGGCTTGTCCTGTAGGGGAATGAGAAATACCAGTGAGGTGCGAAACACCCCAGTGTTGCAGAAACTGTCAAGTGTTCTGTGAGACATATGCAGGGCTATTATCAGTTTTTACAGTATGGGGAATGCCTAGGACAGCAAAGGCTTGTTGCCAATGTGCGATAGCATCACAGCTTTTTTCTCCAGCGTGAACTGAGGCTCCTATAGTGGATGAAAAGGTGTCTACTGAAACATGTGCATACTTTAGACAACTAAATTCAGAAATGTGTGTAACGTGTGTCCGACAAATTTGTAAGGCTCTCAGACCACAGGGGTTGACAACCATCTGCAGTGGTGCAGCATGGCCTTGACAATCAGCACAAGTATTAACAATGTTGCGTGCCTTAGTTATTGTTAGCAAAAATTGTCTTTGTAGGGCTCAAACACCTTGGTGGAAAAAGGCATGTGATGCTCTCGTTTGTGCTAGCACATCTGGTTGTGGTGCTGTCCATGCAGGGCTAGCTAACCAATCAGTTTGGGCATTACCTTCTGCTATAAAGCCAAGCAAACTTGTATGACTTGGAACATGCAACACATAATAGGGACAAGTTCTGGCTTGGATTGTATGCCACAAAGTTTTTAACAGTTCAAAATGTGCTGCATTATCAACTTCTTTCAGTAATGCTTGGTCCAATCTTTGTGTGATGTCTGCAACATTGGCAGAATCGGTCACAATATTTAAGGGAATATGAGGAAAATGTTGTAAAGCCATGGCTACAGCACGTAATTCCACTAGATGAGGTGATCCGCTATCGCGACCCTTTAGTGTTTGCCATCCATTGTCATCTTTCCAGGTCACCATGGTTTTTCCTGTTTTCCCAGACCCATCAGTAAAAACAGTGAGACCTTTCAAGGGTGTGCAATTATTTAGCGGCTTCAAAGACAACGCAGTGGTCTTGCTTAATTGCAACAATCTGTGGCTGGGTAAGTGATCGGTAATTTGCCCTGGAAAGTTTTGTAAAGCTCTCTGTAGAGCTGTGCTATTTGCAAAGCACCATTCAAAATATTCTTCTTGTACAGGTATAATAAGTTTTGAGGGATCTTTATTATTTAGTTCCAATAACTAATTGTGCAATTAACTCAAAAATAGTAAGTGTTGCCCTTTTAGGTTGATGGGGCAAAAAGATTTACTCTCAAATGTGTAGTGGATTAGACTACTGAGTGTCTCATTGACTAATGATACTTGTAGGGTGTAAATCAGCAATAACAATAAACACTGTAATATAAACTTTAGGACATAACTGATAATCTTGTTGGTTTGGTATGGTCCACTCTGAAGCAAAGGGGTTAGAAGTCAAAGGGTGATTAATTAGAGGCAATAGTCTGAACAATGTATCTCGCTTAACACTGCTGTGCTTGCAAAAGCAGGCAAGGCCATTGCTTGCAAAAGCAAGATGAAAAGAATGTGTGACTGGAGGATAAGAAAAAAACTGTCTGCTTGAGGCGATGATAAGAAAGACTGTTAAGACCAAGACTAGCCTTATGGCTTGAACTGTGACCAGGAAACCAGTGAGCACGTGAAAGAGGACGGGGTAAAAAGTTCAAACGAGAGGAAGACTTGTATTACTTCATCATGAAGACCACCGACGACCACCAGAGGGCACTGCGCAGGTGCAAAAGACTGGTAAGTTCATTTTAATATGAAGCGATACTAGGTGTAGTTAGGTAATAAATTTGTATAGACAACCTAATACATCTGTAACATTTTAGAAAATAAGTAGAGAAAGGTAACTCTTTGGAGTTGCGCATGCCTTTGGGAAATATCCCGCATTGCGCCCGGTGCCAATAAAATACATACCTACTCTTCAACTAACTCTTATTAGTTGTGGAGTCTTTTTCCGTAAATCATTTTGGCGACCATGAAGGGACCCTTTCTGCCCCTGCAGGACTGACCAGAGAACAGACTGCCTTGGCGCGCCCTGGGATTTCCTGGAGGGACCCCAGGCCCAGGCTTGCTCACTGCGGGGACAGACAACGGACCCCTGGCACTGGGGACAAACGGTATGTATCAATCCTAGAGAAACCCATAAGTCACATGCGGGGCCAGAGGGCTGTTGATAAGTCGCTAGAAACCTCTGGCGCACAACATAGACCCTAAGTAAGTGAAGTTTGGGGCTTGCAAGCAGTCGCTGATCGATAGAGAGATTAGCAGAGGGATCTGTGAACTGATGGAGCAGCCTGGCAGAGGGATTAAGGGATTCACTGACTGATAGGGCAGCCACTAGAAACTCTGGGGGTAGGTCGAGCGAACCCTGGGTTTTGTTTGTGTTAACCCTTGTTTTTGTTTGTATGAACCCTTGTATTTTGTCTGTGTATTGTGGTTTTGAGTCCGGACATTTGATTGTGTGATCCCCCAATCCGCNAGGAGTGAGATAGTTTGTTTTTGTGGCAATTTTAGGGCTTTTGGTTTGAGAGGGTGGCATCTCACTTAGGTGCTGATACAGTGTAGGGTTTGTGCAAGGCTTGGTATTACTCTTCTGCCAGGTGGCAGTGTGTGTGCACCCAGTGTAAGAAAGAATAATGTTTTAGCCAAATAGACTTTGAGCCTGAGGTTTTAAAGCTTGTGTGCGGAAATCACATCTGAAACTTGGGGTGTGCGAGAGGAAAACTGGGAGAGGACTGTGATAGCCTGTAAAAGTTGGGGTGGAAGCGAGACAAGGCAAGGAGAATGAGATAATTGGGACTGGCCAGAGCAAGGAGATTTCTAAAGATAGTCCTCTGGGGTGCATCCTGGCACACTGGAAGGATATTGTGGGTTCTGGGGGAATGGAAAGCAAATGGAATCTTATCAAGTATTGCAATCAGTGGTATTCTTTGTATCTATTGGAAGAAAGAGCAAGATGGCCACCTACTGGAACTTTAGAGTACAACATCTTATAACAATTGATGTTTTTAAGGTGAGAAGGGAAGTGGGATGAGGTTTTGTATGCGGATGTGGTTTTCTCCCTTCATAACCACCCTGAATGGCAGAGAGATTGTGAAATGAGAGCCCCTTCTGATCCCCTGGTACTAGCCCTTGAAAAGGACTGCNCCGATCTTGATCCCCCAATCCGCGCTTCTGTCCCTGAGCAGGAAAGCGAGCCAAGCAGATTCAGGCTCTGTTCGTGTGTTTTTGTGTCTCCAAGCGGGAGAGTGAGCGGGAGTGGGTGTCGCAAGCTGAACTGCTCCGAGCTCTGTTTGGGCACTTTCCCCCCGAGCGGGAGAGTGAGCAGGGGTGCTAGCTGAGCAAATTCAGGCNAGCCTGAGGTTTTAAAGCTTGTGTGCGGAAATCACATCTGAAACTTGGGGTGTGCGAGAGGAAAACTGGGAGAGGACTGTGATAGCCTGTAAAAGTTGGGGTGGAAGCGAGACAAGGCAAGGAGAATGAGATAATTGGGACTGGCCAGAGCAAGGAGATTTCTAAAGATAGTCCTCTGGGGTGCATCCTGGCACACTGGAAGGATATTGTGGGTTCTGGGGGAATGGAAAGCAAATGGAATCTTATCAAGTATTGCAATCAGTGGTATTCTTTGTATCTATTGGAAGAAAGAGCAAGATGGCCACCTACTGGAACTTTAGAGTACAACATCTTATAACAATTGATGTTTTTAAGGTGAGAAGGGAAGTGGGATGAGGTTTTGTATGCGGATGTGGTTTTCTCCCTTCATAACCACCCTGAATGGCAGAGAGATTGTGAAATGAGAGCCCCTTCTGATCCCCTGGTACTAGCCCTTGAAAAGGACTGCAAAGCAAAAGAAGGGAAGCTTAAGTGGTGCTGCTCAGCTTGTAGCATTGGTCAGAGATGTACAAGAACAGATAAGGTATACCAGACAGTAACACAGGAACAAGATCCAGATGACTTGCTTAGGCCTCCCCCTGGGGAACAGGAGGGGAATGAAGACTCGGAGGGACATCAGCTCCAGCCCACCCCTCTTCTTCTCGGACTAGAAATCAGGTATTCCAAGCACCCCTACGGGAGGCAATGCAGCCAGATGGAGAAGGAATGTTATTTAAGGTACCTTTTTTCCACAATTGACCTAGAAGCATGGGAAAAGGTTACTAAAAATTACCGGAGTGACCCAATAGCTACTGCCAAATGTTTAAGATATATAATAAAACAACATAATTCGAATTGGAGTGATATGCAACTATTATTACATGCCCTGACCGAAACAGAAAAACAATTGATTTTAAAAACAGCAGGGAATTTGGCAGAAGACTATTATAAAACTCAGCAGTTAGATGTAAAGGACTATTTCTCACTTCAAAAACCAAAGTGGAACCCAACTATAACAGCAGAAAGAGAAAAGCTGGAATGCTATCAGGAATAGACAGCAAAAGGGGTGGAAAGAACCGTTCCCAAAACTATAAATTGGTCAACCTTATATGCAATCAAACAGGGTCCCTCCGAGTCTCCATCTGAATTCCTGGAGCGTTTGAGAGATGCAATGCTCCCTCACACCCCAGTAGATCTTGGATCAGAGGTAGGAAAACAACAGTTTATTTTTAGGACAGTCTACGGGAGACATTAGACGTAAACTTCAGAAACTTTGGGGAACGGACGGGAGAAACCTAAAAGCCCTATTAGATGAGGCATGGAGAGTATTTAGCAATCGAGAAGAGGGATACAAACAAGGAATAAGGAAACTGGTGGCAGTTGTGAGTGAACAAGAGAAAGGCAGATGCAGGCAGGGACCACCCAGACAAGGCCCATCCCGGTTGGGTAAGAATCAGTGTGCAATTCGTAAGAAGATTGGTTACTGGAAAAATCAGTGCCCAGAGCGAAGACGGAATGACCGACAGGAAAGAGGGAACCAGAAGAAAAAGGAGGTGTTCGCAAAGGTGAAAGAAGACTGAGGAGGACCGGAGGATTCCACCCCAGCGGATCCACTGGTTATAAAAATGAAGCTAGGGAAAGAAGAGAAAGACCTGAAATTTTTAGTTGATACGGGAGTGATGTATTGAGTTTTAAGCAAAGCTTTAGTGCCTGTGGGAAAAGATTATGTTGTGGATCAAGGGGCAGCTAGCCAGTCTGAAAAGGTGTATTTTTGCAAACCATTAAAATACAAGCTTGGGAAGCAGTGGATCATTCATAGGTTTCTATATATCCCTAAATCACCGCAATCACTTTTGGGTAGAGATCTATTAGAACAATTACAAGCAACCATTACCTTTAAAAATGAGGAAATTAAACTAGAGGTAAATGATGAATAATATGTAGAAGTGTTGAGCTTAATGTTAACAACTATAGAAATTAAAGAAGAAATTAGTGAAGAAATAATTAACCAAGTTTTTCCTGGAGTGTGGGCTTCCAATGTACCAGGGAGGGCAAAAAATGCACCTCCTATACAAATTAAACTTAAGGAAGGGAAACAACCAGTTAAAATTAAGCAATATCCCTTAAAAAACGAAGATAAGGAAATAATTAGCCCAATAATTGAAAATTTTTTACGATTAGGACTGTTGAAAGAGTGTCAATCTGACTTTAACACTCCCCACTTTACCTGTTCGAAAACCTGATGGGTCATATCGAATTGTACAAGATCTATGAGCTGTCAACAAGATAACTGAGGATCTCTATCCTGTGGTAGCAAATCCATATACTTTGTTAACTTGCCTAACACCAGAGCTAATTTGGTTTACCATTTTAGATTTGAAAGATACCTTCTTTTGCCTCCCTCTCCATGAAGCCAGCCAGAAAGTTTTTGCATTTGAGTGGGAAAGCCCTAAAAGTAGGTGCAAAACTAAACTCACGTGGACGGTTCTGCCTCAGGGGTTCAAGAACTCGTCCACCTTGCTCAGAGAACAACTTACAAAAGACTTAGAATCCTGGAAAGTGCCATCAGAAGAAGGAAGGTTATTGCAGTATCTCCTCATAACCACCCGGACAAAAGAAACATGTGTGGCATGAAGAGTAAGCCTTCTAAACTTTCTAGGACTCCAGGGCGTCATGGATTAACACAGCTTGGTTTTTAGTTAAAGAGGAAACAATTCCCTGTAAGGACCTTGGAGTCTCTGTTGGAGAGTGATGCCTTAAGTTTTAGCTTTCATATTTTTAGATTCTGTGCTGCATAGAGATGTAATTCTGAGCCTCATATTAAGTGCTAGTAAGCTCTCTTCACAGAGTAGGTAAACAAAACAAATCCTTTTCCTGCTGAGGACCAAGGACAACTTTCAGGCCCAAAAGCATCAACAATGGTTGACTGGAGGGAGGAACAAGAAGGACGGACCTCACAACCTGAAGCTGTAATTGGACAATTAAACCCCAATATGCAAATGGACCAAAACNCATTGCATAACCACTGAGGAAGCTGGATGTGCCTTTGTGAATACACATATAAAAAGTTGAGCTGAGCCCAGGAAGCCCTTTTCCTTCTGGTCTCAGGAGAGGTAAGAAGGCAGCCCGCCTCCCTCTTGCCAGGGCCGGGCCAGCCAGACCCTGCCTGGGCCAGCTGGGCCTTTCCTGGTGACTCCTGGGCAGAGGGAGGGGAGGAGACTATGCCCCCATCCCAGTCCAGATTGGCTTTCCAGCAGCTGTTAAAACATCCTGCCGCTAAGCTGGGGGGGCCAAGCCCCCCTCTCCTCCANCTGGGGGGCCCAAGCCCCCCTCTCCTCCAGTGGCTGCCAGGCAGAGGAAGGGGGGGGAAAAGCCCAGCCATGTGAGAGATCATGCAGCTGAGACCAAAAGTGGCCCTGCAGCAGCTAGAACCCCAAGATCCTGGCCCAGCCTCAGTGCGCCCTGACCCTACCATCTTTGGCCACTTCCTGGGAAAGAACCATCGTGCCCTCTGCAGACCTGGGAGATGTTAACTCTTTCCTTGACAGAAGGGACTTACAAAGCACTAACCCTTCTCTGAGTGAGAACAGAGTGATTGAGACATAAGGAAACATGGCATGAGACGGAAGTCTGTGACAGTTTAGGCTTCTTTTCTCCCTTGCCAAGGTCAGGATGAATAACATGGGAAACGAAGATGTCAAGTTCGGACTTGGAATGTTTATTATATCTTATCTATTTACAGTATTTACAGACTCACCCACCGTCAGCTCCAACTAGCATGCTAAGAAAACGAGGTAAAATGGAGTGCTTCTAACTCTTTCCAAGGTCTTTTAAGCAATAATTACCCAATACCAAGGTGACACCGATATTATTGTTTTTGACCCAATAATGACCACCCAAGGCCCCCAATGCAGACCTTTTTCACACAATTACAGAAAACCACCTAAACCCATGAAGAAGAAGGAAGAAGAAGGTGAAGAAGAAGGACTTAGACAGCACCCAAAATCCTCCATCTTGACTCACACATATTACTATGCACTAAAACCCCAAATTCTAAGTTTCTAGCATTCCAACAGAAGTCAGTTAAGAGAGCGTAAAAGTCCTAGGTTNAGTCAGTTAAGAGAGCGTAAAAGTCCTAGGTTGGGAGAAA
>VYXD01010252.1:0-12500 GCA_013397195.1 Hylia prasina
TTAACCCTTTACTTATTACAGTTTCACTTTTATTTTTTGCCTTTTAAAAGGTAAATCGCTTTTTGTTATATGTGAGGAAGGATAGGCTGGGAAACGTTGTGGGCATTTTCTGTTCAATATATTTTTAAATCTCAGATGTCACAAGACCAGACTTTGACTCCAACAGCAGTGTCTGGTTCCAGACTGCTCTGCTTTTCACTGTGAGATCTCAAATCTCACAGGGAGTTCTTTCAAATCCAGCAGTCAAAGCCCTTGAAACACGGAAAAGCTGGGAATCAGATGAAAGCACTTGGAGGGTTTGCTCTGTCCATATATTCCACATCTCNGAGAGAAAACACCCCGAGGCTTCAGCCCTGCTGCTTCGCCTGCCAGGACCGTGCCCGCAGAGCCCAGCTGGGGAGGAGTTCAACGCCGGGCGAGCCCCGGGCTTTCATCTCCTTCGGGATAGCCCCTGGTTGGTTTTTCCCCGGGGAGAGAAGCCGGCACCACCTGCCGCGTGTCATGAGCGGGGATTTCTCTGGCATTTTGGGTCTTTTGTCCCAGGCTGGCGGGGGGGGAGGGGTAAGGTCTGGCAATTTAATATCTACCAGTTATTTACTTCTTTTTTCCTTGCCTTTTGAGCGTATTGTTTGTTCATAAACTGATGGAGGATTTCTTTTCACTTTCATCTATTCACATTCATTTCCTATTGGTGGAAAGGAATTACTGGAACCCTATAGAGGAAACGACACTCACTCCAGTGCCCTCTTTAAAATCGTCTCTCAAACTGAAAGTTTGGAATGTGGAATGAACTCCAACCAGAGCTGCCACCTGATCTGGCACCAGGAGATCCAAACTAAGGAACATCGCTGCTGGTGCTTGGAATATGGGAAGAGTTGCATAGAGAAGTCTCACCTGGTCACCCATCCTAGGATTCACCCTGGGGAACAGCCCTACAAGTTCTTGGAATTCAGGCAGAGCTTCAGCATGAACTCCCACCTCATCAAGGACCATAAGACCTACACCGGGGAGAGGCCCTACAAGTGCGGGGAGTGTGGGAAGTGCTTCCACCAGAGCTCCCAGCTCATAACCCACCAGCGCATCCACACCAAGGAGAGGCCCTATGAATGCCCCAAGTGTGCAAAGAGATTCTCTCTCACAGAGCTCTCACTTGACCTAATAGAGCCACCAGTAAGGGAAGCCCTGTGAGTTCCCCGTGGGTGGGAAGAGCTTTGTGCGCTGGTCCAGCTCCATCCCCCATGGGAGGATCCACATTAGATCCCCAGTGACCCCCATTGGGCAGAGCCCTGGTGATCCCCATTATGGGTGATCGTCGTCGGGTATGGGGAAGGTGTTAGAGAGATTTATTTCCCTTCTCCTTGGGCTGCTGTGATTTGGTTGGTAATAAATTCACTCCCTGTGCCCAGACAGGGTTTGTTGCGCCCGTCCTTGTGCTCGGGGCGGGATCTCTCCCGATTCTTCTTTCAACCCCTGGGGCCTTTCCTCAGCCAATCAGAGAGGTACAAACAATATTGAGCCAATCAGAACCTGCAGCCCCCAAAGCTCCTCACCTGGACTCCAACTGAGCCCACCCCCAGTGACCCCTGCCAGGGGAATTTGAAGAGGGAGGAAGTGGCAGAACCTGCCCGACACTGGCTATGAGCGTCTGGGGGNGGCTATGAGGCGTCTGGTGGCAGCTGGGGCCCGACTGGTGGCACTGGTGGTGCTGGGAGCCTCCTCGGCTGCAGACATGGAGCTCTCGGGTGAGCAGGAGGGGAGGGAAGTGGTGGGACAGTGGGAACAGTGGGGCGTGGAGGGAAGAGGGGCAAGTGAGACCCTCAAATTGTTGTGGGGGGTGGTGCTGGCAACTGAAGAGTTATGGGAAAGAGGGAGGAAAGTATGGAGAAGAGTGGAAAAGAGGAAGTGGGAACGCGGGAAGAAGGATTCTACAAGGGTTGGCATGTGCGGCACAAGGGGTGCAGAGTGGGGATATGGGGTGGCCCTCTGAGCTCTTGGCTTGCTGTGGGCTGCTGAGTGCTGCTGGGGGGGCACCCCCTGACCTGTCTTATGCACACACAGGTGTCTTCCAGGAGATAGTTAAGCCCGAGTGTCACTTTATTAACGGCACCGACCGGGTGAAGTTTGTGAAGAGGTTCATCTACAACCGGGAGCAGTATGTGCACTTCGACAGCGATGTGGGGCTGTACATGGGGGACACCCCATATGGGAACCAGGTTGCCAGGTACTGGAACAGTGACCCAGAATGGATGGAGTATAGACGGGATGCGGTGGACAGGCACTGCCGGCACAACTACGAGTTGTCCACCCTGTTCCTTGTGGAGCGCAGAGGTGAGCGTGGGGCAGAGCATGTCCCCTCGGGCCCTGCCCTTGGTATGATCCTGGAGCCCCTCAAAACCTCCCTGGGGATCACCCCAGACCTCTCAGCTCTCCTTGTGCCCATGCCCGTGGCCTCTTTCTGCTTCCCAGTGACTCCTGTGGCTCTCCCAGTCCATCCCAGTCCATCCCATTCTCTCCCAGTGCCCCCTGCGTGTGCCCCTCTTGGCCATGCGTGGAGCTGAAGCCCCTCAGCTAATCAGAGCGCTGTGTCAGTCTGATGACACATCAGATCCACAGTGCCGAGTGCGCCGTGCTGGACTCGGCTTCCCAGTGCTGCACACTTCATTCCCAGACCCCCTCAGTTCATTCCCATTCCATTCCCAGTCCTTCTTAGTCCACTCGCAGACCTCCATCCTCTCTCCCAGTGCTCTCCCAGTGCTCCCCAATCCAATTCCATCTCTTGCAGTGCCCTCCCAGTCCTTCCCCAGTCCTTCTCAATGTTACCTGAGCACTCCCCTGTGTCTCCCATTTTTCCCACGTCTCATCCCAGTGTCTCCCTGCTCTCTCCCAGTGCCCCCCAGTGTGTCCATCTCGCTGGTGCCCTCAAGCTCCCAGCCCAGTGCCAACCACCTGATCTGCTCTGTGATAGATTTCTACCCTGCCCAGATCCAGGTGAGGTGGTTCCAGGGCCAGCAGGAGCTCTCGGGGCACGTGGTGGCCACCGATGTGGTTCCCAATGGGGACTGGACCTACCAGCTCTTGGTACTGCTGGAAACCCCCCTGCGGCACAGAGTCAGCTACACCTGCCAGGTGGAGCACATCAGCCTGNTGAGGCCTGGTGAGACTGGGAAGGGAGTGGGAAAAGGTTTGGGGGATCATTAGGAGATGGGTGTCAACTGGGAGAGGGTTTGGGGTATTGGAGGGACGGGGAGGGAACTTGAGTGGTACTAGGGACGTTGGATGGGGATAGGAAAGAGGTCTCACAGGATCCTGGGAGGGCTGGAGGGCTGCAAGGGTGCCTGGAGGGTTTTGGGGTGTCTGTGAGAAGTTTTTGGGAGTCCTGACCCCTGCAGACCCCCCAGAGATGCCACCAGATGCCGCCCGCAGCAAGATGCTGACAGGGATTGGGGACTTTGTGTTGGGCTTTGTTTTCCTGGCGCTGGGGCTCGGCTTCTACCTGTGCAAGAAGGTGAGGGGGTGTCTCAGGGGTTGTGTCCCCACTCCCCCGGAGCTTGTGTGCTCCCCTTGGGGGCCCCCAGCCTGGTTTCACCCTCTTTTCTCTGCCCACAGAGCTCTTGAGCCGCCGATGGCCNTTCATTCCCATTCCATTCCCAGTCCTTCTTAGTCCACTCGCAGACCTCCATCCTCTCTCCCAGTGCTCTCCCAGTGCTCCCCAATCCAATTCCATCTCTTGCAGTGCCCTCCCAGTCCTTCCCCAGTCCTTCTCAATGTTACCTGAGCACTCCCCTGTGTCTCCCATTTTTCCCACGTCTCATCCCAGTGTCTCCCTGCTCTCTCCCAGTGCCCCCCAGTGTGTCCATCTCGCTGGTGCCCTCAAGCTCCCAGCCCAGTGCCAACCACCTGATCTGCTCTGTGATAGATTTCTACCCTGCCCAGATCCAGGTGAGGTGGTTCCAGGGCCAGCAGGAGCTCTCGGGGCACGTGGTGGCCACCGATGTGGTTCCCAATGGGGACTGGACCTACCAGCTCTTGGTACTGCTGGAAACCCCCCTGCGGCACAGAGTCAGCTACACCTGCCAGGTGGAGCACATCAGCCTGGAGCAGCCCTGAGCTGGCACTGGGGTACGGCCCGGTCCCCATAGTGCTGGGTGATGAGGGGGTGGGACTGGGAGGACTGGAGGAGGAGTTGGTAGTAGCTGGGATTGATTGGGAGGGAGTCTGAGGGAGCCAGGGAGTAACTGTGAGAAGGGTTTGGTCGGCCTGGGAGGGAAGAGAAGAAGTTAGGAGGATGCTGGGAAGACTGGGATGCAGTTAGGGGTTTCCTGGTGGCTACTGGAAGGGAACTGAGCATCGTGGGTGTAACTGGAAGGGGGTCTTATGGAGCCAGAGGGGCTGGAAGCAGGTTGGGGATGTAAAAGCGGGGNCCCCCCAGAGATGCCACCAGATGCCGCCCGCAGCAAGATGCTGACAGGGATTGGGGATTTTGTGTTGGGCTTTGTTTTCCTGGCGCTGGGGCTCGGCTTCTACCTGTGCAAGAAGGTGAGGGGGTGTCTCAGGGGTTGTGTCCCCACTCCCCCGGAGCTTGTGTGCTCCCCTTGGGGGCCCCCAGCCTGGTTTCACCCTCTTTTCTCTGCCCACAGAGCTCTTGAGCCGCCGATGGCCGCAGCCCCTCCCCGTAGCCTCAGGCCTGGCCGGGACCCCCCGCTCTGTCCCTGTGCTGATTTTAGGGGAGGGAGTCGGGTGTCCCCCCAGCCCCGCTGTCACTCTGTCCATGCCCGGCTGCTCCCAGTGTTCCCAATAAAGCTTCCCAGTTCTCCCCAGTCCTGTTTACTGGGGGGCAGTGGGGAGGGACTTGGAGGGACCCAGTGGGTACACTGTGATGGGAGGGGGCAGAACTGGCCGCGGCATGGATCGGGAATAGGTGTCCCCACCATATCACCCCGCTCTGGATGCTGGGAGCCCCCCAGACTGCCAGCTAGGAGCTTTTGGGTGAGACAGAGCGGTGCAGGGAAGATGGAAAAGGTGTTTGAGAGGGGGGAAGAGGAAGGGGGACAGAGGCAAAGGGGTTTCCCTGGGCGTCCCTTCATATCCCCATTACTCGATCTCTTGAGCTGTTCCCTGGGGCTCCAAGGGGGGTAGGCAAAACCTGGGAGGTCCCCAATCCCCACTGTCCCTCCTTGGGGGGCTCACAGTGGGGGTGCTCCCCCCAGCAGCCACTGCTGTGATGGCCATGGGGCAGAGGGGAGTGGGAATGGGGGATCCAAAGTGGTTCCTTGAGCCCCCAACCTGCTGTGGGGTGCTGGGGGCTCTTAGGGGTTAGGGCACCCCCTCACCTGTCTCCTTTCCCACACAGGTGTGTTCCACTTTTGGGGAAGAGCCTACTTTTACTTCCTAGATACAACAACTGTGTGAAGTTTGTGGACAGGAACATCCACAACTAGGAGCAATTTGGGCACAGGGGGATACCTCAAAATTTTGAGGAGTGATTGAGTCGTTTTGAGGTCAAATTGAGCCATGTTCAGTGGGATGCAGTAGTTTTGAGGCACCATTGATTCCTCTTGGCTTTTGGAGTGCAGAGCTGTGAGGGACTGAAATGGCTCAAATCATTGGCCATTGGTAAAAGCAGTGGGGGCTTTGGTGGCCATGGGCACAGGAATTGCCCAGGGGCAGAGGGGGTGAACACCCAGCCCCAGAGGGGATGAGCTGGGCAGGGAGCCAGGGAATGGAAGAGGCTGATCAGAAGCAGATGCTGCCAGGTGGCAAAGGGCTTTGGACCAGGGCAGATGGAGCAGAGAGGGAGAAAAGGGCAGTGACTCCCTCCTCACCTGCCTGGGTGCCCCCTGCTGGTGTCTCCACTTTGGTTTCCCTGTCTGGTCTGCTGGGGATCTCATGTATATTGGGGATACCCCATCTCCAGGATTCCCCCCTTTCAAGGCTGCTTGGGGTCCTAGGAATCCCTGGGTTCAGCCCTCTCCAAGATCTCTCCTTCTCCCAGATAACCCTTCACTGAGCTTTGCCTCTCTCTGAGCTTTCATGGGTTCTTATGTTCCAGTATTGCCTCTTCCTGCTTTCCCCTCTCAGGGGTTCTGGCCTTCCCCCAACCCTGGCTCTCCTGGGGAGTCCCCAGAAATGGTGTTCCTGGCCTGCCCACCCTGGTACTGGCTGATTGCCAGGTAGCTGCAGGGATTCCACATCCCCTGCCAACCACCAGGGCTCGGCTGGCAGCAGCCACCAGGAATCCCCAAAGAAATATCATCTCTGGAATGCCCCCAATACCTTCCACAGGGGCGTTTGCAGATCAGCTTTGGAGTCCTGCAAAATCCATAAGGAACAGATACTGAGAGACACCCTCCCCCCTGGATATTTGAGGCAAGGTCCCTCTCCCCAGTCACCTGAGGGATGTGAGGGAGGATGATGCTTCCAGGCTGGGGAGGGCTGCAGATACAGGGAACCGTGGATCCATGAGCTTCCTGCTATTCCTCCTCCTGCCTAATCCCATCTCCTTTTCTGCCTATTTCAATTAGTACAATTACAACTCAATAATACAATTCTACTTCTCCATGGCCCACGGGTGTCTTTCACAGTGCTGGACTGGAGCAAAAAACAAGACTTCAGAGACAGTGCTGTGGAAACTCCTCAAAAGAAGTCTCTTCCACCCACCCAACCCAACTCCATGGATAGTCACACAACAGCAACGTGTAAATCCTTTTATTTTGCCCTAATTTTGATTCCTCTTCATGCCTTTAAAACACCTGAAAGTAGGGTAAAAACAGAGAAGCTGAAAAAGAGACATGTAAAACCCTCCCGTTTTACTGCTATTTGGGGGAGAATTTGGAGTTTGGGGGGATATTCTGGAGGATTTTGGGATTCTGTGGGGATGCGGGGGAGTCTTCTCCATTGGTGTGCACAGAAAAAGCCAAGAGGTATTGACCAATTATCTTAAAACAACACAGTCACACTGAAAAGAGCTTCATCTCCAAAGCTCAAAATGTCTTGATACAAACCCCAAATGGCTTAACTCCACTTTCAAAATGACTTGTTTTGAATGGGGCCTCTGGGCAAAGCTTTGGCAGACACAGGGTTTCTCCCCCATGTGGGTCCGGCAGTGGGAGATCAAGTCTGCACTCTGGCCAAAGCTCTTCCCACAGGAGATCAGTCTCTTGCCATGATGAATCCTCAGGAGGGAGTTGAGGTTGGAGCTGTCACTGAAGCTCCTCCAAACCTCAGGGCAAGGGTGAGGTCACTCGTGGGTGGGTGACAGATCAGGCTGTGTAAGGACTTGAGGAGCAGAGTTGTTCATCTCAAACACTGTCAAGGCCACAGAAGGACTCTGCCATGAGGTAAGCACAGAAGGGAGTAACAGGAAGGTGCTGACTCCAGGCCTGGCAGAGGTGAGATCTGGGTGGCACATGCTGGGAAATGCACGCCCGCAAAAATTCCCAGTGTGGCAAAGTGTGTAAAGAAGCAAGTGCTCATATGCACATCAGCAGTCAAATGAAGCTCACCCCAATTGTGGACACACTGGCAGCTGCCACCACCAATGACCACGGAATCCTTCCTCCCTCCTGCCCTTCCCCTCCCCTGATATTCTGATATTCCTCAGTGAATATCTGGCACTTGAACTGTAGATAACAGCAAGGTGGGACAATTGTCCAGGTGTTACCTCAGGCCTGGGGGAGGTTAACAAAGCTGGGGGAGGAGAATGGATTGCAGAGAAAGGACACAAAGAATGTAGAATTTATTGGCCACAAGGAAAGCCCAATCCAGTAACTGTGTGATATCAGCTCTGGCTGGGTCAAAGGGAATTCAGGCAGAGGCAGATAGTGACCACTAACTCACAGCCACCAACCCCAGAAACAACCATCTCCAAAGAAAAGAAACTCTGAGAATGGGGACTGACAAAGGCAGACTTCCTAATGAATTTCTGTTTTGCCAGTTGATGGTGTCAGCACAAATGACACTACTTTAAGAAATAAGTGTAATTTTCTATAGTTCAAAAGAGCAAAGAATTAAAAAAGGATAAGCAATGCACCAAATCATTACTACAAAAGATTGTCTATAGTGATTAATAAAGATCCTTGAACGACAGACCCCGTGGAAAGTTGACTCACATTGCAGCAGTTTGGGGATGACTGTTGCCCCTGGGATGGACTCATGTTGCAGTGGTTTGCAGACGGCTGCTGCCCATGGGATAGACTCACTGTGGAGAAGTTTGTTGAGAACTGTGTCCTGTGGTGGGGACCCCACAGAGCAGCAGCAGAACAACTCCTCTTCCTGAGCAGTGGGAGAAGCCACAGATGATGAACTGACCATAACCCCCATTCCCTGTCTCCTTGTGCTGCTGGGATATAGCTGGGAAGGAGGGAGGGTTGAGGGAAGGTGGTTTTAAGGGTTTATTTTATTTATTTTCCTGCTTTGATTTTGTTAGTTCATTTCATATCTCAATGCAGAGCCTCTTTCACTTGTGACGGTGTTTGGTGAGGGATCTCTCTCCTGGTCCTTACATCAACCCATGAACCCTTTTTTACATATTTTCTCTCCCCTGTCCAGCTGTGGAGGGGAGTGAGTAAGTGGCTTTTGTGGGTGCATGGCATCCGGCCAGCATTAACCCACAACATTTGGGTTCCACCCAAAGCCTGGTCAGGGCTCAAGAAGGAACCAAGGGAGCTGGCTTTGACGATGTACCTCCGAACAAGGCCAGATATCTGATTTCATTGCCTTGACCGTCCCTTAAACATGGAAAGAGAAATACGTTTGTATCACATTACATATTTCACTAATGATCATTGAGACTTCACTAATTAACTGATACAAGTATCCTATAATGTTTGGTAGGAAGGTTCATCTAGTGATCAACTTTGGCGCATGGCCTGTTGTTCAGGCCTCAGTACAATTTCCGACGTCAGTCTGCCTCCTGATAGATGTTCTTTCCCCTGTGTTCATCCAGGTGCTTCCAGGGGACTAGGAGGAGGTGAAGACCACCAGCCAGGTGTCTTCCTAATGCAGATCATGTGGAACTTATGTCACCAGGTCTTCACCCAACATGGATCACCAGGAATGTGCATCACCTTGTTTTTGCACAATATGGGTCACTGTGGATAATGCAACATGGGTCCTCTAGTGCGTGATGAAGTTGGAGCAGGACACAAAGCTCTTCCTGAAGTCAGGGCACTTATAGGGCTTTCCCTACGCATGGGTCCGTTGGTGTGAAATCAAGTTAGAGCTGCAGGAGAAGCTCTTCCCACACTCAGGACACTCGTAGGGCTTCTCCCCGCTGTGGACACGCTGATGGCTGACAAGGTGGGAGTTGCGTTTGAAGCCCTTCCCACAGTCGGGGCAGCGGAAGGGCCTCTCATCCGTGTGAATCCGCTGATGCAGGAGGAGATGGGAGCTGGTCCGAAATCTCTTTGCACACTCAGGACACTCGTAGGGCCGTTCTCCACTGTGGATCTTCTGGTGCTGGATCAGGTCGGAGTTGATGCTGAAGCTCTTCCCACACTCCCCACACTGGTAGGGCCGTTCCCTGGAGTGCAGGCGCTGGTGGGTGAGGAGGTTGGAGCGGTCACTGAAGCTTTTCCCACATTCCTTGCAGTTGTAGGGCCGTTCCCCAGTGTGAGTTACCTGATGGCGGATCACACAGGAGCTCCGGCTGAAGCTCTTCCCGCATTCCCCACACTCGTAGGGTCGTTCCCCAGTGTGGATCATCTGGTGGCGGAGGAGGTGGAAGCTCCGATTGAAGCTCTTCCCACATTCCAAGCATTTGTAGGGCTTCTCCCCTCCATGAGGCTTCTCCACCCACTCTGAGCTCTGGCTAGATGTCCCGCCACCCTCCTGGCACAGGGAGGGTCTTTCCTCCTCGCAGGTCCCTGGGCTGGGTTTGCAGCCCCTCCTTGTGAGGGATCTCAGGGGCTTCTCCTCCCTGTTGGATTCCTGCACTGTGGAGCCACCCAAAATGGCCTCTTCCACAATGTTCTGCCAGAGGGATTTGTCCTCCCTGATCTCTGTCTGCAGCTCATTGCCTGGAGGAGGAAGGATAAGAAGAGGATGGGATTTGCCTCTGTGCCAGACGGAAGGAGAAAGGAGACCCACCCCCAATCTGTCCTAGCAGGACAGCAACGGCAGCAGGGTTGTCCTGCAGCCGGGGGCCATGCTGGGCTGGGAGATGGAGCAGAGGAGAGAGGGAAAGGGGCTGTGACTTCCTCCTCACCTGCCTGGGTGTCCTGGGGCATCTTCCTCTTCCTCGCAGCTTCCTCTTCCATTCAGCCAANATGTCCCGCCACCCTCCTGGCACAGGGAGGGTCTTTCCTCCTCGCAGGTCCCTGGGCTGGGTTTGCAGCCCCTCCTTGTGAGGGATCTCAGGGGCTTCTCCTCCCTGTTGGATTCCTGCACTGTGGAGCCACCCAAAATGGCCTCTTCCACAATGTTCTGCCAGAGGGATTTGTCCTCCCTGATCTCTGTCTGCAGCTCATTGCCTGGAGGAGGAAGGATAAGAAGAGGATGGGATTTGCCTCTGTGCCAGACGGAAGGAGAAAGGAGACCCACCCCCAATCTGTCCTAGCAGGACAGCAACGGCAGCAGGGTTGTCCTGCAGCCGGGGGCCATGCTGGGCTGGGAGATGGAGCAGAGGAGAGAGGGAAAGGGGCTGTGACTTCCTCCTCACCTGCCTGGGTGTCCTGGGGCATCTTCCTCTTCCTCGCAGCTTCCTCTTCCATTCAGCCAAGGTTTAGGAATGACAAATCCTGGTTTTGGGGGAAAACAATGTGTGAGCATGCTGGGCTGGCGATTTCTCCTGCCCAAGTCACCAGGCATCTTGTGTCCATGAAAACCTCCAAAACACCATGATGCAGGGAAAAAATCCTCCAAAAAATTAAGATTCAGCAAAGGAGCCCTCCAAGATTCCCCCCTCTCTGGTCTCTGCATTTTGGGGTCCTGGAGGTCTTCTGTCTCCTGGGTCCTGCTGAGGGTTGCTGGAAGTTTTAGAGGTCCAAGGGGTCCCTTCTCCACTGAGTCTCTGTTTCGACTGCAGGGGGTCCCAGGGTTCCGCCTCCACAGGCTCGCCCCACTCCAGGATGTGAGGGATGCCCCCACTCCGAGTCCCCCGTTTCAGGGTCGAGGGGATCCTGCTCTCCCCGTTAACTCTGTGCTTCCCCCTTTAGTCTGACGGGGGTATTTCAAACCGGTATCGCCCCTCTCCGGTCTCCCACGCCAGGGGTAGCCAGAACCGGTTTCCCCTAACCCCGCAGGGCGATCTCCACGTGGCATCCGGCACCCCGCATCCTCCCCGTCGTAGCCTGGGCTCTGTCTACAGGAACGGCCGGGACCTCCCCCGAAAAAAACACCTCCCGGGGACGCCCAAGATATCTGGGGCAAGTTCCCTCTCCCATGGCACCTGTGGGGATGCGGCGAGGCAGATGCTCCACGGGCCGGGAGGGCTGCACACACAGGCCGTGGTGGACCCAAGAATTTCCTCTTCTGCCTCCTTCTTCTCCTCTGTGGAAGATCAGACAGCTACAGAAGCTGAGCTGGGTAGCGCCGCAGACGTCGTGGCCCTGGTACAGTGGAAGCCCTCGGAGAGATAAATTCAACGCAAGAACAAAAATAAAGACTCCTCGTCCTCAGCCTCTTCCCGGTTCTCCTCCTTTTCCGGCTCCTGTTCCTCCTCTTCCTCTATCCTTCCGCTGCCTTCAGCTCCCCCCCGCTTCCGCTCCATCCATCCGGCTGCGGGCAAGGGGTTCTGGCCTGAGGCGGGGCAGGACACGACGTGAACGGGGGAAGAAGGGAGAAAACGGGGGGAGACCCCCAAACGGAGCGGTAAAGGAGGTGGGTCAGCCCCAAACCGGAATGGGGGGGGAAGCTGGGATTTGCGTGGACGATGGGAAAGGAGTGGGAGAGGGAAGGTGAAGGGAGGTGGCACCGCGAGAAAGTGGTTCCCGAAGGGGGTCCCTTCGCATCTCCCTTACGTAATCCCTGGAGGGGTTGCCTGCGGCTCTGGGGAAGGCGGATCCTCACTGGGGGCTCATGGGGGCTTCCCCCACCCAGGAGCCGGTGCTGCGGTGGCGGTGGAGCAGAGGGGAGTGGGAAACGGGGGTCCGGCATGGCCCCTTGGGCTTCCAACCGGCTGTGGGGTGCTGGAAGTTGCTGTAGCGGGGGGTTGGCGAGGGGCACGCCATGACCTGTGTCCCTGCCCACTGAGAGGTGTTCCAGCGGACGGCAAAGGCCAAGTGTCGCTTCCAGAAGGGCTTTCCAGGGTGAAGTTGGTGGACAGGAACAGGTCGGGCACACCGTTGGGAAGCTGCTCTGCATCATCCTATGGTGATTCTCATCTGCCTCTCACCCAGCTCCTGGCTCTGGGAATTCTTCTTCCCTCCACATTCATCACCCACCAGCACATGGGGAATAGCCTTACAAGTGTGGGGAATGTGGGAAGAGGGTTCAGAGGATCTCGGATCTCATGAAACATCCATGGACACACTCGGGAAAATCTTTCCCCAGCGCCCCCCCCC
>VYXD01010253.1:0-12984 GCA_013397195.1 Hylia prasina
TTTTTTTAAATTTAAATTTTTGAATTTAAACTGACTGATGCTTCTTTTTAGAAGTCTGTACTTGGAATTCAATGCTTTAAGAGAGCAGAGGTCACAAACTGGCATGCCCGTATTTGAGAATGAAACTTTAATAAAGAATGCATTAATTTATATGTCCATAACATCAGCCTTTTCTGCCTAGTGGTGTTTGTATGCAAACCAGGATCCTATTTGTGCCACATTCAGCTGCTTGCACTGATAAGTGGAATCCCAAATGGACAATTATCTCAGTGTTGTTTCTTAAGGAAACGGCTGTGCCCTGGTAGCTGCCCATGACAAGCCAGGGAAGGGATTGCAGAGGTCAAAGAGTGCCTTGGATGATCCGAATATTTAAAACAAAAAGTTTAAGAAAAAATTGATTTTCTTGTTTACATTCATGTCTTTCTGGTTCCGCAGTTTAAAAGAACAATTCATGGCTAGCACAGGGAGACATGCAGAACATACAAACAAGTTCATGAGTGTGTGGGAGAGACAAAGAGAGACTAAGATGATTTTTTTTCTTATTTTGAAAATGAAAAATATTCGCTTTTAAGATTAAATATCCCTCCCCAACCCATTCTAGGAGAGTATTTGGAATAGATATGAGCTTGTAGATTATGTATAAACCCATTCCCATTTCAGTAGGACAGAGTTCACAGTAAAGGAAGAAAAGTGGCCTTTTATATTCACAAAAAAAAAAAATTCTAACATAAACTCACTCTACTTTAGTGTACGGAATTTCTTTCAATTGCTCCTCAGATAGGCCAGATGGATCCACAAGCTCCTTCCTATAAAGGATTACGAAAAGTATAAATGTAACAGTAATTGTGAATTGCAAAAGATTTTACTATATTAGGCTAAAAATATTTACTAAAACAAGCTGTTATCAGCCCTGAAGCTACCTTGACATCAAAATAGGACACTTATTTTGAAATAAGTTTAACTTCACCTTGATTGCTTCAACTGCATGTCACATCCTGTTCCACCTTCCTCTCACCGCCCTGCATATCTGATCTTGTTGCTTCACAATATCATGAACATGATGTGTGCTTTGAAATTGCTAAATATCTTCCTAAGGGGTAATGGGATGTCATGCTAGAAGTGTCAATATTGACATTTTGGAAGCCACACAGGAAAAAATCTCTAAAATACGTATTGTTCTTTAATAATTTATTTACATACAATGGTAATCTTAATTCAGTGCACTCAGTGACCAGCAGTATCTTCTACACACAGGAGGTTATTAACACATACATAACTAACTGAAACTAAATCAGTGTAGTGCCACAGTGGAGGGGATTTCAGAAACTACATTAAAGGCAAACCAAGCATCTCTCAGACCCTACAAAGGCCAGCCATACTTACTGAATATGTTTCCACAGTTCTTCTTTAGCTTGTACATCTGGGCTTCTCCTATAAATATCAACAAAGACAACAAAGGCTCAGCTGTGAAAACCATAATCTGACATGTTGCTGTTCAAATAACTTTTAACAGCACAGACCCTGCACAGAAATCATGATAAATGTTATCCACCAGTGACTTCAATGTTAAGGTTTGTTATCTCAGAAAATGCATCAAACTTCACTGCTTGATTTCAACTGAAAAGTCTTTTTTTGAACGACAGACTCTCCATCACAATTCCAGTTCCACCAGCCTTCAGCAAGAGTGTACATAAAATATAAACAGCAGAATTCCCCAAGCCAAATCACTGCCCAGTTGCTGCCAACATTTATCCCTCCAAAGACAACACATTTTGGAATAACACGTGTGAAAAAAGCCCTCAGAAATGTCCTGTGGCCCATAGAGCCCTTGCTGGCCAAAAGGAGGGACAGGTCACAGGCCACAGATCAGTAATCCCAGCCATTCCCAGTGGACACCAGCGAAGACCTGTGGCGCCACTGCAATCACAGTGCAGTCTCTCCCTTTCTGGTCATCTCCTAAAAGGGTTTCTGCTCAATTTATTTATTTTTGATGTCCAGTACAAAAAAGAACCCACCAACAAACTAATCAAACCAGCAACCATGTCTACTTATGCACCTAAATATTTTAGCAAGTATTTAATTCACATACAAAATGGTAATCTCCCTATTGCAGACATAGAGATGTAGCAAAGTAAGCTGGAGGGGCATGTCTCACATTTTCTGCTGAATCACAGAATAGATGTTTCTAACTGAAATCTCTTTATTTTTACTTTCCTTTTTCTATTGCAAGGTTAATGCAAACCCACCGCTGTTGTTTAAGCTGCACCCAGAATTCATCCAAACCCATCCAGAGTAATAGGTAAAAGTTTTGGACAGTGGCACAGACCACATTTGCATGGAGAAATCACATAACTCTTTTCATTGTCAATATATAAGCTCAGTGTCAACAGCTAGACTGTTCCACACTTAAGATGTGAGGGATACAACTTTCAGACAGATACACCACAATAGATAAATATGCCCAAAGTTTCTCAAACACAAAGTTTTACACCATCAGGTCATACAGCCTAATCTTTTTTTCTCTTAGACAGAAAGGCCTGTCATATATAAAGGATGCTTTAGGAGGGGTATAATCCAAATTTAGATGCAGATTGAGGAGGACAGCAGAGATCTCCATTTTTGCACCCCTAAATGACCTCTTCCCTGCCCAGAGACAGAGATGTATCAGAAATAATTCCAAACTGCTCCCTAGAATGATTAACAGTTTAACTGTTTTCTTATTTCACCAATATCATGTTCAGCTTATTTCCAGACTTCAGCCTAGGAATAAAGTTCAGAGACACCTATATTGCAGTAAAAACTATACAGCTGATGTAAAGGCAGAATATTTTGTGATGGTAATGTTTTGGGGTACTTTTTAAATTTTATAGGAGCAGAAGTACTAGGAGATACTACTTGACTGGTTTATAAACACCAGAGAAAGATCAAAGGGTGAAAAACAACCTAGCATTTGTGTTTCCCTAGTAGGGCTAAAATTAATTAATCCATAACCACCTCAGGCTCCAAGGCTTTCCAGGCAGGAAGATTCCCATCCTTGACAAACTGCTGTCCCTTCCAGCTCCTCAGGTTCTTATGATGGCAACAGCTACAGCATGAGTAATTTTCAGTCCATTTGTTCTCTGTGTTCACAGCTTTTTAAAGCTTTGTGTGTTTCTGTTAATTATAATGCATTTGGTTTTCTCTGATTTTTACTTCTATCAGTGCCTCCTGCTTTCTGTGACCAGCTCCAGGTATTTTGCTCTGTGATCTCTGCCATTCTCCCTCTTTCCATCCCTGCAATTACACTAACAATGAATACTTTGCAGTACAATACCAATTTACCTTCATGGCATCCGATGGGGAAACAAACAAACAAACAAAAAGGGGGCTAAACACAATACTTCTTATATTCCTTCTCCCTTTTTGCATTTTCTTCTCTTTACATCTGTCCACGTTACTTTTAACTCCCTGATGCAGTAAATGCAGTGGCATTTAACAGCCTTTTTCACCCCTTAGTTTTAAACTGCTTTCTGCCTCCATGAAGCTTCCTGCTCACAAATAACAGCTGCAAACCCTGCATTCACCCTGGGGCTGGAAAGATAGGCTTCCTCTTCTAAGGCTGAATAATCAGACTGTGGGGGATGTGAAAGCTCCCTGGAAAATGCCAGCTTCTCCAAGGAGGCTTTGTCATGCTTACAAGCCCTAGTTTGCCCAAGGAAGCAAAGCCCCAAGGTCACTCCCTAACCCAGGACCTGCACAAAGCAGGGTATTGTGCGCACCACTGACCCATTTGATCAGTTCATGGCTNCTAAATACAATGATTCCTCAGAGCAAACTTCTCTAAGATTTCACATCCTGCAGTTAGTTATTTCCCATCTGTTTAAGAAGTGTTACCATGCTGGGATAACCTTACAGCATTTATTCAGGTTAGCTGCCCACCAAAGAATACAAAGAAATATGATGCAGATAAAGTAACTTAATTAAGGCATTTTCTTTCCAAAGGCCTATTCACACTTCCTTTGAAAACAAAATGACAGAAAGCTTACAAAAAGAATGGTGAAATGTAAGATGAAATGTAAGTATTGCATATAATGCATAGGAAATTCATGTTTGTATGGTTCTTAAGAGCCTGCAACAAAGCAATTCTGTTAAATCTTTAAAGCCAGATCACAATCACCCTTTTACTTTGTTTTCATCTTTTTACTGTGAATTTTTTTAGAACTCACAGTTTTGATACATAGGACTCAGATTGTCCTATCTCAGTATCTGGATGAATATACCTTCTGTACAATTTGCATGCTAATCAGTTTCTTTAATACACAAGAAACATTACGGGAACGCCCAGTAAGTGGTGAATCTCATGGGGGGGTTGGTTCATTTTTGTTTGGTTTTTGTTGTTGTTGTGGGGGTTTTTTTGTTTCGGTTTTTTTTAATTTTTATATTATTTTGTTTGCACAACCTGGAACAGCTCTACACATTAATAAAGTCTACATTATTTTTGTGCCTGCATCTGCACCCTTATTAATATTTCAGTTTCAGCCACAAATGGTAAATTTAAATAGCCATGGAATTTTATGGCCATTCTGCTTAATTAGAAAACGCCCTTTGGCTACACAGATGTTTTGCATGAACTCTTGAAAAGAAAACCTGTGGAACTAGAATTGGAAGCTCTCTGCATTTGCTGATTCCTTGAGGAGAAAGAAAGGCCAAATTCCTGTCTTTAATTCCCAAGACACCAACTTGCCACCATGAATGATTAATATTACTCATTATCAAACAAATGAAACGCACCATTCCAGGCACCAACATTTCAGGCACTACTTCACATATCCAAAGGGAAGCTCTAGTTACAAATGCAATAATGGACTTATAGTGAAAGAATTACCTGCTCTACTAAATTTAAGGTTTTGTATCAATTTTTAAATGGGCAAGTTGAAGTGACCTTTTGACAACATTTAAAACCAAAACAACTATAACCTGTGGAATTATGTTTTCTTCTGACCTGTATCCAGTCAAGTAAACAAACAGCTGAGCCAAACTAAATTATTCTCTTATAATGTACTACATGTTAACAATTAAATGTCTTTAATTTTTTTTCAAAAATTAGTTTGGGCTTATTTCATTGTGGGTTTGTTTGGTTTTGTGGTTTTTTGGGGTTTTTTGGTTTTTTTTTAACTGGAGAGTGTGATAAAAAGGAGATACAGAGAAACACATGAATAAGAATAGCAAAAAGAAATGAGAAGCCTTCCAAAATCTTGAGGACTTCCTAATTTCTTTGCTTCCTCTAGGACCTTTGCTTTTTAAGTTAGATGCTTAACATTTATGGTTTTTTTTTACTAGAAGTAGTTTAACTCAGAATGTCACTGTGACGAAAAATCAAAGCCATTTCATAAGTTAACCACAAGAGGTAACCCCTGCTGTCCAAACAATGAGCTTTACCTGGTCTGTGGGTAAAAAAGAAAAATTGGCTACAAATTTAATCTAACCATTATTAACTGAGTACATTTCTTGGTTTACAGCATTTTCTGTATATAATAAAAGAAACAGAAATCAAATTTGATCAACTGTATTTTCTGGATTCCATGCAAGTAAGCTTTAATATTCTTGATTTTTAGAAATACATCATTATAAAATTACAGCTAATAACACATGACTTTTGTGTAGCTAAGAGTTAACAAGTCTGTACAAAGCCTGTTAAAGTAGAAAATCCACTATTTGGACCTTTAAAGTAAATTCTATTCCTCATAAAGAAATAAAACTCTGCAGTATAAAACTGGAGATAGCAACGAGTTCTAGCAACATGGGCTACTGAAAAATAGAACTGAAGTGGATTTTAATGCTGAAAACTTCAATGCTGACTGTGGTTTCAGTGATACCAAACAGTGTATCTATGCCCCAAAACCAGGTCATTTTAGAAGAAAAATGTAAATTAAAGGAAATCAATGTTTTCATTAGCTTGAGAAAATTGATTTCAAAAGCTAATAACTTCACCGTGTCAGAACAGGCTGTAAGCAGGAACAGCAGTGCCTTAGCATATGGCTCCATCATGGAAATTCTGACATGTGGGAAGCAATATACCACTGCTGCTTGTCAGGGATAATTTGACATGGAAAAATGAGCAGCTGCTTTCATCTGGAACACCACTGCAGATATTATATGATTAAACTAGTGTGCATGTATTTCATAAAAATGTTTGCAGCTATCAAGTAAAATCTCAACGCTTCCACAGACTTGCTGCCGAGAAATGAGGAATCACTGTACTCAATACAGAACTAATGTTCAATGAGCCACAGAACCATCCAGGACTTCTTCCCAGGTCATGGACAGAGTTTCTCAGCAGCTTTGTTACAGAACCCTCTCTGCGTTATTTGTGCCCTAAAACTGAAATTATTGAACAAAGGTAATTTGACCACAAACATAAATCTGCTAATTTGGGAGTATACCACGTGAAAATCTGTGTTCCTCAGCACTGAGGGCCACCACCACACTGGAGATACTCCTCCTGCTCTTTAACATGATTCAACAGTCTTAATTTACACATCAAAGGGTGCAAGCGGTACATACGATCGAGATCTGTGCCTGGATCGCCGGTAGTTTGGATCTGCCTGCGTTTTCCCCTTCTGCCTTCGCAGCACGGCTTCCCACTGAGGAGCCGAGTCAACCATATCATTCTCCTGCCGTAATCTGCGAAAGAGGTACCAAGAATTTAGTCTGAGGGCTCTGAGAGCAGGATGCTCTGAGAAGCAATGGGGTATTTCCGCCCCCCCGCCCCAAAAAATCCAGCTCCTGCAATGTTGTACTTAAACTTTCATCTTGCTAAATTTTAACTAATGCTCCCAAATTACATATATAAAAGGAAACTCGCTGATTTGTTATTTAGAAACAGCAGGAGCCAAAAATGTAACAATCCATGCCTTTAAGGACAGACCCACAACTTGAATTCTTCTTCCCAGCCCAAGCCAAACATCTGGAATTTTTTCCCTGTTTACATATTCCACTCTACCTCATCTGCACCAAATAGAGACCCACATCATGATACAAGGTTCCACTATTACAGCTTTCACAAGTACTTTACTGCAGCATGTGCCTTCCTAGAATCGAGGGAAAAATCCCCTTGGTGAGTCCCCACTGAGAAGAACCATCCTTTCAGCCTAACCTGCAACAAAGCTCAGGATGCATGCATATGTCCATGGCAGTCCTTCTGCTCTGTCCCCTGAGGTCCCTGTCATGGCTTGTGTGGATCTAAATGACATGCTATGCCTTTTATTCCTTCTTTATTGAATTTGGTTTCTTTAAAATCCATGAATTCATTAACAGAATGCATTACGATTGAGACAAATATAAAAATCCTGTGAACTCAGCACATTCATTAGTAGGCATTCATTATTCATTCCACAATGCCACAGGCCTCCAGGCAGCCAGGCAGTGTTTGACCAAAGTTCCACAGATGCCTCCCACAGTTTCAAGGTTGCACATATGGGGTGAAGTGCTAAGGTGGTGAAGCAAATGGATATGCTTGGTTACAGCAGTGAATTTAAAATTCAGCAGGGCTTTCAAAACATCCCTGGCAAATATCACCCAAGTGTGGATTGTCTGATCAGATGGTATGACTGGCAGACTGGAGAAACCAGAGGGAAAGACTGACAAGTAAAACAAACAGAGATAAAGGGATTACACTGGAGAGGTAGGCAATGCAAAGTAAGTTATTACTACTCTTCACTTCAGATGTACTTTTCTCTTTGAGTTTTGAATTGTATCAGGCTAAACCAGCTACACAGGCTTCTGCTTTTCCTTTAATCAGATCTTCGCACACATGCATAATGAATTTTGAACTCAATCCCCAGCTACTGTAAACAGCCACAAATCTACAAAATGGTATGAAACATCTGGAGAAGACGGCAACCTCAAGTTTTGATTCTAAGCAAATCTTTAAAATCTATATTCTGCTGACAGATATTAACTTCTATCTAAGGATTTAGTAGGACTCACACAGCAACAAGTAATGACTTGTGATTTTCATCCCAAATAATCCAATTTGTGCAAACAGCAATCATCCCATATGGTATAGACATCACCAACTGCCTCCCACACACAGCAGTCACTTGCACAAAAATACCGAAAATCTAAATGTATAAAGTTAGCATCACAGCTATCCAAACAAGCAGTGTCAGCACACTTGAAGTACTGTTGCACCACAGAACAACTCTACTAAATGGAGACATGAAAAACAAAACATACATTTTGCAAAGAAAGGTAACAAGGTAAAATACGATCACGGTACCACAATCTCTACATGAAATACATTATTTGAATGCAACATTCAAACTCTAATAATTTTGGGGCAAATTTTTTAGCTTTTTGGTGACAGAATAAAATAAAATAAAATAAAATAAAATAAAATAAAATAAAATAAAATAAAATAAAATAAAANAAGAATAGCTCAAATCCTAAATTTCTATGTAAGTGTACTTCTGAATAAAAATTGTTGTCCTACTGAAAGCTCATTACAGTTTTCCTTTCATTCTTTTCACTGAGCACTGGCACAGGTTGCCCAGAGAGGTGGTGGCATCTCTATCCTTGGAGATACTGAAAAGCTGCATGGGAATGATCTGGACACCTGGGTTTTGGTGGCCCTGCTGGAGCACTGGTTGGACCAAGTGGCACCCAGAGGTCCCTGCCAGGCTCAACCATTCAGTAACTCTCTGATTCTAATCAGATGCATCTTCTAGGTATAGTCAGGAAGGAAATTATGCTTCAGTACACATTGTCTCCTCCTTTAATATATTTTTATCTGCACAATAAATTTTGACCACAGGATTGAAAATGCAAATGCATTTCTTCTGGGATTGAAATATGCTCATCACAGATTCTTCTTCACTTTCATATGAACATCTGCTTAGGAGAAAACATTCATATAATGGAGTGAAACCTCAAAGACTGAGATCAGGAAATAATATTTTCCCTAAGATTTTTCTAGTGTTCTACCTTCACACACTCTCATCTACATTTCTGGTTTTCTCTGATAATTTCTTTTCTTCTGGAAAATAGTTCACAGTCATCTCTTGGCACGTGAACAATATATTCTACTCTACTATGACCAGAAGTAGATTTCTATAGTTAATGTGAATACTTACTCATTTTATTCCAATAAAACAAAACAATTTTGTTTCTGCTTATGTCAGGAACCTGATTATTGTACTGGGAAATAAATTCTATTAGTCTGTGCAACAGCAGAAACTTGAGGAACAGCAGTTGCAAGCCTCATCGTAATGTTCTATTTAATCTTGCTAGGGCTGGCTCATCTCTGAAAACAGGAAAGCTACTCAGTGCCTCTGACCTTTCAGCTTGTTATGTTCCTGCTGTGGCTGCTAACAAAATACAGAAATTCATTATGGCTGGTTGTTTTCCTGCACCTGCTCACAAGGAACAAGTCTTAGCCTTCCAGCTCACTTAGTACTTGTTTAATATAACCTAATGATTTTTTTATCTGGTCAGATTTCAAGTGATCACCTAAGAACAAGAGATGATGAAAAATTAACATTTTTGCTGTATCTTATGTTTCTGAAAATGTGAAAAACCTAGAGAAAACCTAAAAAAATTGAGCTTTTCCTTTTATTTTTAGGGTTTTTTTCCATGAGGTGAGGAAGGGCTGGTAAAAGCCCTTTCGTTCTTCACAAAATGATAAGCAGTACTTAATACTTCTTACAATTCAGTCTTTATGCTGCCAAGAATTCTTAAAAAAATTCTTGTGGTCAGTCTCTAATTTCTTTCACTTGCTTGTGGAACTCCTTGCACAAGGAGTTTTACAGGAGGAAAAAAACCTGGCAAGAGTGTTCTGGAAGAAAGGGATACAAAATACCATTTACTGCTGATCACTGAAACTACACCCAGCACGCCATTTAAACTTCAGCTGGAAAACAAAACCTTCCATGCACACTAGGTGATTGTTAGCGAAGTACCTTACAAGACTGTGCTCTAATTTAGGTAAGTTTCAAAGAAATTTTATGTCTCAGGTGTGCTTTATGCCATCCTATGTGAGTGTCACAATGATTTTTTTAACATTTCTTTAACTACTGCAAGTCATGCTGAGAATGTAATCATAGTGCATACTCCTGCAGCATGATCTAGCATGCAATTGTATCTAAGAGCTTCCAGAGATCTGGAAATCATTTATCACTGAATATAAGACCTGAAGAAATGATGGCAGCCCATGCAGACAGTAACTTAGAAACTTTGCCTTTAAAATTTTGCCTAAAAGTTCCTCTTTTGTCTAGTTACATTTCTCTTGCACTATGTTTATGCAATATGAGGAGATTCTATGTGCTTTTAAAAAGCATATTTCCACAAATACCTCTAGGATGTTGTTATCTCCAGTGCAACATAAAATACACAGCTTTGGAGAGAATTAATAGGAAATCAGTAGTTATGCCATCTTTTTCATATCAGCAACAGGAAAAATAGAATATATAATACAGGACTTGTTAGCATCACTTGATATGAACTATTGCTGTCCTATTAAAACTTGATACTGTACACACTTTGGGTTTGGGGCCCCACCTGACATTTTGGAAAACAAAATCTTTATCCAATTAAATACATTAATTTAAAAACAACACTGAGATTCATATCCACTAAAATATTTTTACTTCTCAACAGCATATTTTCTGCTTGAAAAAATCTGCACTTGAATTTGTGAGGTAAAAGTATATGCTGAGAATATAATCATCAAGACATTATCCACTTTATTTGCATTTATATTGCAAGTCTTTTGTAACTGTGCCCCATATACTTGATCCTGTGGTTCATTAATGAGCTCTTCCCAAGCAAAAGGAGGGCAGGCATTCATACAACTATAATGATGTATTCTGGCAATTATCACTCTTCTTATTCAGTAAAGAGTCTGTAGCCGCCTCAGGAGAACCCTATGTACATAAAATATGTTAGATCCCGTCTTACTAGGTTTATCTGAGAAAAGTCCATCTCCATTTGCCTGGGTTTCATGTCCCCCTGTCTAAAATATTTAATACGTTGTTACCGGTTTCTCTTCTTCCGATGCTCTCTGTTGGAATTTTCCGATTCACTGCCACTGCTGGTGTTACAGCGGGACCGTGACCTGGAGAAAAGCAACATCTCAGAACAAATATATCTACTAACACTAAAATTATTGCAGTGCTAAATGAGGAAAGAACAACACTGCAAAGACATTACTCAAAAAATCAGAATTAAAAGACTCTGGAGTGCTTGTCTACACCTGCAAGTCACACTATCTTTTTTCTCATTAATTGATTGGGAAGAACTGCTTCAAAAGTAGTGCGCCCAGAGTGTAGTATCAGGTGAGTGCTATTTTCATTTTGAATAATTTCACTGTTTCCTTAAAAAAAAAAAGAATTGTATTATTTTATCGTTCAGTATTCTTTTTGTTTATTGTTCTGTACTCTTTTTGCCACATCAATGTGTTTCCTGGAGGTGTGAAATGTTTCATCTCTAATCTGTATGGCTCTTTCCTTCTTGCACATTGTGGTGCACTCAACAGAAATAATACAAAATTCTGGGTTTGCAGACAAAACAAAATGCTCACAGATCTATATTTTCTATTCCACTCAACTTCCATCCTGTAAGTTCCTAAGTTCTCAGTCTATGGAGTCTGTTCTCCTCTCTCTCCTGAATTAGGAAATCATTAGTTCACGTATCTCCCACTCAAACAAAAATGTGTTAGAATAATAGGACAGCTAAAGTCTAGGAAAATCAGCTCAACCCTGCTAGTCAGAAGGGAATGTTAGGCAGCATGGAAGAAACACCAGTAGCACTAGGATTCTGATGCTTTTTATGGAAAAGAGAAGGCTGCACTACCTACAGGCCAACTCCTCTCTACTACTTGAGACACTTAAATCTGTGACTGCATTTTGGAGCAGACAGACCAACTATCAGGGCTTTGGTCCTAGAAACCAGCACTCTGCCAATGAACTGGCTAGATTCTAATGACTGGCACTCTCATCAAAACGTGATTTGGACTGTTCGCTCTTTAGTGTGAGAATGGGATGGGTTGGTTTTTGGGATGGTTGGATTTGATGACCTGAAAAAGGTCCTTCCCAACCTGAACATTTCTGTGATTCCATGAATACCCCCGAAGACTGAAGTGTTTCTCTGCTATGCTGACAGCACAGCTGAGGAAAGCAGACTAATACTAACAGGAGCTGCTCTACAAGGATATAGGCTGTATGGAGTTGGAATCGATGATGGTTTTTGCTGCACTGGAAAACAGCATTTTACTTCTGAGGTCTCTGGCCATGAAATAGGAGCTATAAGGGGATAACTCCTGATGATGTTGGTAGAGATACCTATTCTGGTATGCCTCCTGGCATTTCTTTTGCTCTTTGATAGCTGACATTTGTAAGAGGACAGATTTGTTAAACTACACCTCAAACAAGCCAAGGAGAGAAAGCACTTCCTTAGGTGGAAGTAACAGGTAAAGGGAAGCATTTCATGACAAGGTAGGAAGTTGACTGGCACCTGCTCACTGCATGTTTTAATGGTTTAAGAAGAGCCCAAACAGGATGAGATAATATTGTTCCCAGGGAACAGCACAGATGCAAAATGGAGCTGTTCTATCTGGTCAGGCACATGCCACTCTGCTTTCTAGAGGACTACAACTAAATAACCAGGCCACTGTTACAGATGTCATTCTGACACAACTGATAGCCTCATGAAATTCTCCATAATAACAGTGAATTAGTGTTGCTGAGCCTTTAAATGCCTCAGTCCATGGAGTCTATTCTCTCCTCTCTCCTAAATTATGAAATCATTAGCTCAAATAGCCCCCATTCAAACAAACACATCTTAGAATAATATGGCAGCTAAAGCCTAGAAAAATCAGTTCAACCCAGCTTTCCTGAAGGGAATAAATTTGGCAAAGTGAAATTTTCCCCAGAGGAGAAGCCTCTTCCTGTTGGAAAAATAACAAGTTGGGGGGTGTTTTTGCGTGTGTGTTTTTGGGTGTTTTTTGGT
>VYXD01010253.1:33149-60353 GCA_013397195.1 Hylia prasina
CCTTAGACTGAAAAAAAATGCTATTAACTTGTCATCCCACCTCTGGTTCTGTTGAGCAGCACTACCCTGAATTTTATTTTGAATCAGTCACTGGCAAAATCATCAACAGATTGTGCCAACCACTCCTATATTTGGCATTTTCAAGTGGAGATAAGCCACTAAAACAAAATGTTGATTTGTTAAGAATAGCTTAAGATAGCACAACCTTTTCTAACCTAGAATATTCTCACACACGGCTTTCTTAAGTAATATTATTTCTTCCTGAACTTTTTCTATAAGTTTTTCTCCCAGAAAAATGTATTTAATACTTTTCAGTTCCAGTCAGTCAGGGGCTACTCCTCTGGCATGTGGAATGACAGCTAAAAGACTGCAAAATAAACTGTAAGAAAGGACTCTCACAAGCACAGCCCCAGATGACAACAAATTGAGTAAAAGCCTTGATTCTTGTTTACAATAAGGTTTTCTTCACTGCACAATTGAAGTAAATTATTAAGTTCAAATAAATTCTTTTATATTCATTTTAATGTTCCTCTCAGTATGATTAAGCAGAATATAATGATCATAACAAAAATCTAAAATCCCTATTCCTCCCCAAAACTCTGTATTTGCTCCTGGAAACTTAGTATTCAAGAGAAGTAATTGTCCCTATTAACTCCTTAACACCTGAAGTTTGATGATTTTGAAGTAAAAGCTATTGTATTAGAAAGCACCAAGCAACCGTAGAGGAATTACATAAGTAGATTTTCTGAATTATGTGAATTGACTCCGTGAAATACTGATAGTATTTTCACCAACAGCCCTTCACAGTCAGCACTGAAGAATTTTAATATTTTCAAAATTATAAAAGAATTAAATGACAAAAAATTTCTCAAATCCTAACCCTACATCACAGTACTGTGGGGTTTTTAATTTGGTTATTTAAAGCATGCTCCCAAGTTAGCCAGAAAACTCTTCTGCTCAGCTTTTAAGTTTGGCAACCATGGCAGTCCTGCAAATTCCAGAAGTAATTTTAACAAAACATCTGGGAATAGGACCTTCAACCCCCACTAAGACCTCCAAAGCATCCAATCTTAAGAAAACTGGCTTCCTGAAAAGTGTCTTGACACACAATGAGAAGTACCTAGAAGATTAAGCAAAACAAAACAAAACAAAACCAAAAACAACAACAACAACAAAACACCCCAACACCAAAAGACAAATGAAAATATTATGGTCCCCCCACTTGCAGAAAAAAACAGAGGGATTATGGTTTCTGTTCTGAGCTAATGATGTGTAAGGATACACAACACTGTCACTGCTTTTGATGCTACAATGGGGACCAAAGGCAAAAAGGGAAGACAACCAAAGTTGTCAGTTATGACCATTATCCTAACATGGCAAGCCTGATCACAGATCACTCATGACATTTATTAAAATAGGAAGACAAACTGAATTGCCTAACCAACAGCAATAGCTCAAACATAGTTAATTGCTTCATGGCATGTTGTTTTTTAATTGATTGGAAAGTTCTTGCCAGTACAAGGCTTTCTCCTCCCCAGCACCAGTGCCTGGCTCCAATCGCTGAAGTGGTCCAACAGAAAAAAACTCATCTGCAGTACTCAGGTAGGAATCCATTGAATTCCTACCCATTATCCCAGATGGGGTAATGCAGGCCAGGATCCACTACAAACACAAAATGCAGGACAATCCTTGCTCTGTTATCCACAGTAAGAAGAATCTGGAACATGCCAGAGGGTGTGATAACTCACATAATCTGGATTATGAAATAGGCAAAGTGACAAGATCTGCCTAACTAATTATTATCAACCTTACTCATTATGATCCATTTATTTCTTGCATGATAGTGGAAACAGTGCTCCTTATCCACCCTTAATTTAAAATTTACAGCATCTTTCAAGGTTTAGAGCCTTGAATATTCATTCAGTGTTGTCACCTACTCAAGTCAGAAAAGACACACCCTCATTTTGGTATTTCCCAGTTGTCAGGAAAACCTCTTTAGGACATGAACATAATTTCAGGATTTAAAAGGAGATAATGGTTTAAAAAATTGTCAAAGCTGCTCTCACTTTGACTACACACTATAGCAGGCCTCAATCAATTCTGGGGATCTGGAGAAGAAACTTCTATTTGTCCCAAAACTGCCAAACTCCCAAGGTGAGTCTGTTAAAATGGCCCTGATTCATCCTTTGTCTTCAGAACTGTACTGGGTCACATTCTGGGTGGGGGTTTTCTTTCATTGGAAGGAAAGGGGAGAAAAGGAATGAAGAAGAAATGAACTGAAGTTTAAACAATAAAAAAAATTCACCTGTACCGATGTTTATAACCTATGGATCCAAGCTTGCTGACTTTTCTTGACAGTGAGTTTGATTCATTCTCTGGTACCCTATGTAATTTGAAAAATAAAATAACAGAGTAAGTTGCATAGATAGGACTGAATTATAATCCCCTTTCCAAGTCAAGAAAAAAGAATACATATTTAGGCTCAAGAAAATGTTTTTCTTCAAGTTCCTCTTCATCCATGCCTCTGGACAGACTCTGGTGGGGTTGAGAGTCTCCCAAAGCCACATGTTTGTCCCCCCTATTTTGACTACACACCTCTTCATTTCAGAGTCAAGTGTAACTTGGTGGCACCAGCAGCCTTTCACATAATTTTGGGAGAAGGCAAACCCTGTCACAGTAGTGAGACTGCAGGAAGGATTCTCAGTTCACTCATTCACAGCACTGCTAAAGGTAGCCCAGAGTATTCCATCCACCAGTTCCCAATTAGACACCTTAGCATATTTCTCTTTGTGTTTTTTGCAACAGTAAAATCAAGTACTTTGAGATGTGTAGTACTGGGAAGATTTTATACACTTCAGTAAGTAAGCAAGATGTTATGGAAATTCAATGAATTTCTATTTAAAAAAAATAAAAAATCTGTGCACTGTAGAAAATAGTAATGTCTGAATTCCAAAGGCCTCCCTCAAGCTAATGCTGCTACAGAAAATCTGATGGTTAAATACAGCAAAATCTATATGGCAACCTAAATCCTGCCATATACATTTGAAAATATTTCTGATAAAGCCTACTATACACAACCTGAAGTACTGTTTAGAAACAAAAGAAACCACCAAACTACCCAATTTTAAAAACATTGTTTCACATCACTGTAAGAAAAGGTGTTGCGTTTAAAAGCATTCTATAACCAAGAGCACAAACATGTTTCCAGAGAGCAAGCCTTTGTTACACCACTCTGCAGGTATAACAAGGCTCCCGCTCAGTGTAGTGACCCTAAGGAAAACACAACCTAACTTCTGCATCACTCACCTGAAAAATGTATGATGCTCTACACAGCATTTCCAGAGATGTTTGCACGTGACCTTGTTACGTGCTTCAAAAAAGAAGGAAGTTTCATTGCACTGAAGATAAAACAAAACAAATGAATATTCTTATGGGGTATCTTACCATTGAAGGGAATCTCATCTACTGAACACAAGGACCAACCATCCCATGTCAGCCCATGCAAGAAAAGAAATCAGCATGAAAAAAAGCAGGTTCTATAATATATAATTCTGTAGAATTCTTCATTTAAAAGTGTTTCTTTTTTAAAAACAGAGAAAAGAGATTATTGAAACACTTCTGTTCCTTCATTGTTGTTCATACACATCAGCTTTTTTCCTAAGTAAAACAACACAGGTTTTTTTTTTTCCAAAACTATGTTTCTGATGTTTCTGAAACTGTAGCTCAGTTGTCAATAAAAAATATTCTGGTTAACAGTATAAAAAAGGCACGAATAAGTGAAAGAAAGGAACTCAAGATCTGTTATAAACTAATATAAAGCAATGACACAGGAAACACACAAAACATACATGTAGAAAAGGACAAAGATAAACATGAAGAGAAAAAATCAGAAAAAGGGAAGGATTTTATTTTTTTAAAAAAGCTAACTTCATAGTAATTCAAAATGCTAGGAAAAAGTTGAAAGTCTTAAAATCCACCTTAAAATCTCTTAAGGAAGACAACAACAGCCACAACAAAAGAATAATCAAAGCGTAAAAGCTGACCTCTGGAAACAGGCAGAGAAAAGAGAAGTGGGACACATACAAACTATAACATACTTTCAGCAGAAAAGGAGAAGCAACAGACACATCACACTGCTTGTCTTCAACAAGCTAAACACTCAGATGTGTTCACAAAAAATACCCTTCCGTGTATTTTTCACTTGGTGAACTCAAGTGCTTGGTGTTTCAGCTGTGATTTGCACAAAGAATGAGCAGTCCCAGTGATGTGAGAGAGCTCACTCAGCATGGTATGACACTCCCTGTAACAAAACTGACTCTCAAACCATTTCACCAACGTCTGGGTGACAAAGGAGGTGCAATTTACACCACCCTCAGCACCTGATTTCAGACAATCCATGCCCTTGCATTAGTTACCCTTCTGCAGTGACACGCATACACAAGTAAAGAGCTCAGGCAAGTTTCTCCCCTTCCTCATTTATTTTTGTTTATTATTATCTCCCAGCACCTTGCAAACTGTGAATTAATTCTCTATCTTCTCTAAAATTCAAAATTTCACCTATAACAAAAACCCAGTTTTATGTCTATTAACAGCTGTCAAGCAGCCTCACAAAACCACAAATTACCTCCTCAAGTAGCTTTTCCTTCACCTTGAAACAAATAACAGTTAAATTGACAGAATTTTGCACCTGTGGTTAGAATAATAGAGATTTCATTCCCTGGCAAAAAAAAAATCATACTGAAAACATAAACATGAGCTTATTTTCTCCCATGCCTTTTTTTAGTTAAATGTCTGGCTGGAACAGTCCAATGGAATAACCAAAAATTAAAATAATTCTCTGGTCTTCCATCAAAAGCGCATTTTACTCTCCATGACAAGAGAGAAAAACACAGGTAGTACAGTAACACATGACAACCAGCAAGAATGCTCAAACCTAGGATTCATTTTGATACTGCTGTGTGTATCATAAGATGACTTTGTGGTACATTGGTCCCAAAATTATATTCCCAAAGTCCCTTAGGTTTGATAGGGATCATCATCTCTCTGCAGGATTCACAAGTGGTTTAACTTATAGCAAAAATAAGTTTAATTCATGAAAAGTAAAGGCTTTCTGAAAAATCTTGAATAGTCAAGGAGAAAAATCAAATTATCGTGGAGTCTTCCAGAGTAATAATATTCCCTCTCTCTCCTCTAATGGCTAGAAACAAGAGCCTACCCACTGAAAAATCATAATGCATTTTACATTTTGAAACTTTTAAAGAAAACATGTAAAGTGGTACTTTACATTTGCTTATTTTGCACATGGCAGAAAACTAGCTTTGGATTTCATTATTTGATTTAAATTACAATTTCTATGTCAGATTGTCATCTAATATGATGTCATATAAACTCACACAACTATACTCATCTTCAAAAGGATAGTATCAAACTGGACTGTAATATTGCAAACTTGATGCAATATGATGAGTCAATTTAGCTTCTGTTAGGAAAAAACTCAATAACTCACTTTTAATATGCAGGGTCTTGCTCCTTCTTTGTGCACCCCTACTTTTAAGCAAAGAATCCTCTGTTGCACTTAAATTTATTTCATTACATAATCTCAAAGGAAGGAGTTTCTGGGATGTGGGAAGAGAGGCGCAGAGAGAAGTCAGGTATGATTTTTTGACTTTTTTTTAAAGAGAATTTTTAAAATAAGGTGTTTCTGTCATATCTTAGTGTTAGACCAGTTTGAATGTGACTGGCATTCAATGAAAGATTCCTGTTGGGGAAAAAGTTCTATTTGTCTATCTTGTCTTCTTTAAGTTACTGTTTTAGAACTTTCCCATACACAGAATAAACAGCACGAAAATACATGAAAATCAGTAAGTGACAATTAGAGGGACCATATAGTTACACTGCTGGATTATAGAAAGATCTGACCAGCAAAAATTACTGATTCCATCATATGAAGGCATAATTTTCTAAGGTGGAAGAAAGTTCACTCTAGCTGGTAAGAAAAATGTTGATGAATGCTGAAACATGTACACTTAGTATTCTGCAATCAACAGCACTCAGGGAGGGTGGGGAAAAAAGAAAGCGGGGGGGGCAGGGGGATGACTAACCCTATATATCCAATTTACCAAAACATTAGGAACTCAGATCTGGAAAATGAAACAATTGCCTAAAAAGCATGGGACAGACCAACAAGCCGTCTGATAACACACCCAGACTTATTTATTTGAATTCGAAGGAAAACCATGTCTGAAAACTGTGGCCTCAAAACTGATGCCTGCAATAACTCAATAGCACAATTAAATTTTACTAGAGAGGAAAAAAGCCTAAAACACTCATCCTCATCAAAAGGGAAACAATTCATAGTTCTTTCACCATGTCTCAGCTTATGTGGGAAGGATTCCGTAACTTACTGCAACCAAGTCCAGTATGACCCTGCTTACAGTACAGCCAGGTTTAGGTCTTCCTCCACATTCCTTTTAGGACTATTTAAGGCTTGTACGAGTAGTGATTACCTTGACAATTTATAAATGCTTATAAAAAGTAAGCAGTATTAAAAACACCAATACCTTTCTGGTTTAACATTTCTACATCAAGGGAATGAAGTGATTTATATAGGCAAAGCAAGGATGGCCTTACCTGTTAAGACCATGACCTTTTGTTTCCAATAAAAGACATTTTTAGCATTTTGAACATTGCAGTTTCCTACAGGTAGTTAGTGTTAGCTGGGTGTTTTGCTTATTATTCTCATATATCTGAAGCAAAAGAAACACAAGACCAACTGTAATTTTACTAATGATTTATAGAAAATGACACTTCCAAAGTCATTTGGTGCTGCTTGGTGCCTCATAAGCCTCACCTGGCTACTCATCCTGCTGCTTTTAAAGTGCCCAGTGTGCTAAAGGTGAGGCACTGTAAATCATGAACTGTTTCCAAAGCAGTCTTGGCTGTTGGCACACTCTGGAGATCTCTCTCTTTTGAACCATCTTGTGTTTGTCTGTTTTTTCAGGAGGCCCATTTTGCTGATCAAACAAGTAGAAAACCACTTATTTTTGTATGGTTAATTTCAATCCCATCTGTGACTTGCAGGAGCAAGGGAGGGGCAAGATGATGGGACCAAAGGCTGCAAAAAGCCTTGCAACAATAACCACCCATCAAGCTGTGGGACTGCCTCCTCCTAACCCTGAGAAAATTACATACTGAAAAAAACATGAGGACAAGCATTACATATCCCTCTCCTTTTGGGTGCTTTGAAAACTTACCCTACATTCTCCAAAATATGTTACAGCTCATACTCCTAGAACTTCAGCACCATTTTTACCCACAGGAGGAGAGAGAGACTAGCACAGTGGATGCAGATAGCTTATCTACACTACAAGCTTATTCACAGATGGACGCTTGTTATAGATGGGTAATGTGATGGTTGGTTCTCACAATTAAGGGATGAATATTATGTGTATGTTACGAGAAGTTTTATTGATGTATAGTTAAGTTACTGTGGTATGTTCTTCCCCTAGTTCCCGTTCCCCTTCCCCTTACAATGTTGTCACTGGACAGCCTTGGTAGTTGAGGCACTTGAGGGGAAGGCAGGCTTGTTACTAGGAGGCAGGGCATGGCAACAGCTGAACTCCAGTCAAGTTGTAGGAAAGCAGTCTCCACAAATGGACAGCAAAGAAGAGTTGACTGACAAGACTTAGGAGGGTCAGAGGTATAAAAGGCAGAGCATCCATTTTGTAGATGAGCACATGGCGGTTTAGTCCTAGTCTCCCAGCACTGTAATTTTTCCTTATTCAGTCATTTTGGTTTCGTTTGTTTTGTTAAGATTTCATAAACCTTTGAAATTTTTAATAGCGAGCATAGTTTCCCACACACTGAAGCCGTTCCATTTTATGCTGGCTTTCAGACCAGCCAGAAGACTGATCTAGCAGGGCCTTCAAGACCTCCACTAGAGAGCTGGGAATGAGAACAGGGCTACACCCTAATACCAACACCTCTCAAGTGCAAGACTGAAAGTGTGTTACAAAACCTTTCAAAGGACAAAAGACAGAGGGGTCATTGCTCTGCCTAAGCACAGAACACGGCTGAAACTAGAACACAAGTTCAGGAGTGCTTGGCAAACAGCTTCTAGCTTGCTTTGCCATGCCAGCCTGATTACACAGCTTTCAGGCTCAGAGCTACTTTGCACCCAGCTAGCTCAGTTCCCAGTTGGGCCAGCTTAGCTCCACCTGGAAGAGAAGACACAAAATAAGAGCTCTTCCCTCTGGAGGCCAGAAGATCCCTTGTTCTTAGAGTTCATTAATTACTCCCAGGATAAGAGGCCATTGTCAGTAGATTTACACCCATTCCAGGAAGCACTGAACCTTCCCACAGAGGAAAAATTATTTGAGAACCACTGATTCAGAGCAGACTTTAGCTACCCTAATTTACAAGACATTTATGGGCTCCCAGCCATGAAGGCTCAGAAAATGAAGAAGAAAACCCTAAAACCACAGTAGGAATCATGACAGCACACACACCACTCCTCCCAATCACAGCGAGTGCTCATGCCACATAAGGAGGGATCTTGCCCCATTACAGGACACACTGCATGTACACATACTACACCTGCACATGTAACAGAATTATTAACACTGGCTCTGAAGCTACTGCTTCAGAACATTATTCTTTGCCAGGTTAGGCACATACCTGGGTACCATCAGCTGTTCATTCCAATAGGAAGTGTTCTGTCTTTATATATTGACATGTGCAGACAAATCACAGCTTGTGTAACAAACAAGATACTATTACTGGTTACTGAAGGTCAACCTTTATGAACATTATACCAAGCTGGGAATTAAAATTGATAAAGCTGTGCCAGTTGCAGGTCAACATTGAAACAAACCTATCTAAGATTTATATTACAGCAATTCAAGATTACTAAGGAAGAATTAGAAAAAGAAAGCTGACCATATCACCTTAGTGTCAGTGAATTTAATTTTATGCAGTAGTTGATCTGATCTTACAGTCCTTCTATGATGGCTCAAAAAGTGATTGAGAAAAGACAAGAAAACCCCCAAGCAACCAAAACTGTTTAATATGGCACACTAATATCATTGTGCTTGCTCACCTCTACCCTCTGCCATCACTCTGAGTTAAGTGGGTCCAAATGTAAATGATACAAAAGTAATTTGAAATTCTTAAACTGTAAGAAAGATCAAACTGCTATTTTTGTCTGGTAACTACATAAACCATAAAATGGATCTAAGACTGAGAGTAACATATCTTCAAATCCTGTTCAATCTTCCTAAGAAATTGTAGGAACAATAAAACAAATTAGAAGTTCCTGGCTGGAATTTGTAACTCAAGATGGAATATAGGATTTGACAGGAAAAGAAGGGGTACAGCTGAATCATCTGATTAACATAATTATTTTTCAGACTTATGACACTTATGAAAAACAGATTTGAAAGCATATTTACAGTGTTTTCTGGACTATTTAAAAGAAACAAAAATATTGTATTTACACAAGTTTCAGCCATGCAAAATGGGGAGATTATGTACTTTGGACTTGCATCAGTGGTTGGTATTGCTCCTGAAGAGTCATTACCAATTTCGGCTTATGAATTCAGCTGAGGGAAGGCTCTTCATCTGAATATGGAAGACTGCAGAGGAATGCATAAAAATGTGTAAATCATTTTTAACTGCACAGATTGGGAGATTGTTCTGACTTGAAAATAACAAAATTTCAAGATCTCTTGAAACAAAAACTTCAGACTTCAAAAAGACCCTTCTCTTACAGCAAAAATGATGAAAGCAAAGATTTGTGTAAAACAAGCAATGTGCAAAGATTTCTTTTGCACATTGAATTCTTTCTGTTTTGTGAAACAGGAAAAGTAAGAACAGAAGTTTTGCATAAACCCTGCTGAAGAGTGAAATCATTCATGTGCATGTTCAGACACAGAGCAACTAAAGTAAAAGGCATAGTAACACAAAACAGCACTGCAGTGCAGGGAACAGCACAATAGTACTTGGTACCTACATGCAAAAAAGCTCCATGTCTCTCACTCCTGCCTATTATTACATCTACATTCGCAGCCTACACAGTCAAATAAAGCGTGTTTTTCTCTGTTTCCTTTCATGTCCCCAGCTGAGAGAGAAATCTAGGAAGCGGCCATGCTCCTCACATGGGGAAACACAGGAGGTATGCTGGGCACTCCTTCCACTACTCAATTCCACAGAGAGCATCCGCTGTGATCAAGCTCTGTTTTGCTGGTGGAGAGGGGAGGGCTTTGGCAGCCACCTGTGTTACTGGATTATGTCCAGCAAGGTTGCTCAACAGACATGTTGCCAGGAACTGTGCTTAGGCATTAGATAAATTTCTCAGTTTTCTGAGAAATAAACTTCTTTAAGCTTCAAAAATTCTTGGCAAATTTTGTCATGTTCAGGGAATGTGAACTTGTGCACTCCTTGCAGGGTAAGGGTTCCTAATTTCATGCTGGTACTTAGAGGTGCCAGGGAAGACCTAATGCACTTATAGCTCAGAATTCACAGCATGGATTCATGCAGGGGACAATGAAATACTGATTCAATGATTAACACCACTGAAAAAGAGCTTCAGTCTCACATATCCATGGATGGCTAAATATTAAATGCAGTATTTTGTTTATGAATGGGCAACGGCAATGGCCTTAGGGAGAAAACATATAATACGAGCAAAATAGTGAAATACTAAATGGTGTATATACTGATATCAAAATACCGATGGCTATGCTTGTACAGAATAGCAACAGGTGTGCAGGAAAAAATATGAGGCAGCTAGATATACAGGAATTATTCTCAGGGAAATGATATGAAGAAGTACAAGAGGTTACACTACAAAACAGAAAAGCCAATGCAACTTTATTATAAAACACTAAGCAATAATATCTTCTGCTCAATAAACCCCAAGTTTATGAAAAGTGAAGCAATGTAAACAAGAAAATGAGAAGCCATAGGTTTGGCTGACACAGACATGCAACAGCATGGAGTTTAAGTAGTCTGAAGACATGGACTTGTACATCTAGACAGTCATATGCCAAGAAGATAAGGACATCCATTTCCACCCCTCATGTGGGAAATACACAGATTCTCCTGGCATGGCTGAAAAAATTTCACACCAATCTCAGCAAGCAACAGTAAAGAAGTTACCACAAGTAACTCCATCCAGGGGAACAGCAACACTTTTCTGGTACTAAAGGCACCAACAGCTTCCTCTTCATGAGCAGTGAAAGTTGACAGTCAGTGTGAATAAGGGTAGCTGGTGTGTGTGCAAATATGGATCAAAACCCACCCTGCAGAGAGTTTTTATAACTATAGAAAACATGACTCACACAAAGCACTTGGTTCACTCAGAAATAATCTGCTCCATTACATGGTAGCTCCTTCACTTCATGCCATAAAGTTCAATTTAAAGCCATGGGAAAGTCCCCAGTATTTCTCATCCTCCTGAATCTCTTCTGGAGCTCTCTACACTAACTGGAAACACAGAAAACATTCCAGACTGGGTCTACCACATCTGATACAAGGAAAGTATTGATTCTCCAGGCTGTGACGTGATATTCCAGGAGACAGGATGGAGTGAAAATGGCACATTTACTCTCCTATATATTCATGTGTCACATGGGAGGACAAAGTGATAGTATTTATTCCAAAAAAACAAGAGGAATAAAATAAACTTGTGAATCACATTTTTTAAGATTAGTGGAACATACATGTGTACAAATACACAGATGAGCTTTTCCTCCTCTGTGTAAAACAGCATGAATTGTTATGACAATTTTAATCCAGAGACTGAGGTAACTGTCTGCTTATTCCAACATATAATTTTGTTCAAAGTACCCCCAGACTGTTAAAAAAAAGGAAAAAGAAGATTTTTCTGTGCCATTTTGGTCTTTCCTGATCTTTTTAGGATATGAAGTGCTGTAGAAATGCTTCAGATTAGTATTAGTTTCAAAGGTGAATTTAATGAAGATACACACCCCTGTACTTACTGTTCTCTTCAACAATTTCCTAAAAATACCTGTTGAGGCTTGAAACTACCAAGTTCTGTCAAAATGTTTGCCTTATGATCACAACGGTAGGAGCTCACCAGCCCTCAATATTCACAGCCTCAACTCTTCCAAAACATTCCAAGTTTTCTGCTCAGCATTAAGCCTTTGCAATTGCACATGATTAAAACAAAATCATTGGAAATGTGGCATCAAACAGAAGCAACAGCTTCACTTCCAAGTAATTCACTCCAAGTCAAACTCAGACATGTTTATACATGAACTCTCACTCACTCTTTACATGAAACATGGTGAACAGTTTTCTTGACCTTCCCCCAGCCTTTAAATAACTCTTATTTCAACAAACACACCTTCAGATATAAAATTCCCATATATTACCACATCAAATATAAATAAGCCACTTGGCAGTAACAAAAGAAAGATTTCCCAAGACATCTCCAAAGACACAAGAAATGCTGTCCACAACAGGAACAAGACAAATGTCCTCNACTCTGACAAATGGGTTTGAAGCTGTATAATGTGGCTGCCTGTTTTGTGCCTGACAGCTTTGTGAGGTTTCCTTCACATGTATCTTGTTTCATACAGTAAATTTCAATAAAACCAATTAGACATTGACAGAGACACTAAATTTCCATCTCCATTAGACCTAATTTTTTTTTTTTTAATCTTTTCAGGCCTAAATAAAAACTTACATCTTTTCCCAGGACTCGAAGTTCAAACTGTGTTTCCTTGAAGTGAACTTTTGTAATTCTAGGCCTGTAATATTGAGAAAAAAAGACAGACAGAACCTCATGAGCTTTTAATTTCATGCATAATAAAATATANCAAATATAAATAAGCCACTTGGCAGTAACAAAAGAAAGATTTCCCAAGACATCTCCAAAGACACAAGAAATGCTGTCCACAACAGGAACAAGACAAATGTCCTCATGGAAAAACCATGGATGAGACTTGACAACCATTGCAAAGATGAACAAAGACACATAGATAAACAGTAAAGGGTATGTTTGCCTGCAGGTTAATACAGTTTAAAAGTATAAACTATCAGTCCTTATGAAACTATAAACTTTCATGTTCCAAAAAGACATACAAAGTATTTTCAAAAAATAATTCAGCCAACTAAACTTATAACTAAACCAGACAGCAAAAACTACAAACTGACTGCAACTATGTTTTTTATTATATTTCATTATTTTTTCCTACATTCTCAGCAGTCTCCTCCTCTCCCTACTCCACATGTTTTCNCCATCTCCATTAGACCTAATTTTTTTTTTTTTAATCTTTTCAGGCCTAAATAAAAACTTACATCTTTTCCCAGGACTCGAAGTTCAAACTGTGTTTCCTTGAAGTGAACTTTTGTAATTCTAGGCCTGTAATATTGAGAAAAAAAGACAGACAGAACCTCATGAGCTTTTAATTTCATGCATAATAAAATATAAAGTTGTATACATTTACATACACAGACCAAAAAAAATTCACAGGTAGATGTATTTTTCGCGTAAGCCCTAGATGTCAGCAGACAATTAGTGATATGTAAACATTTCAGCATGAGTATGGTAAAGGTGATCTACTTTTTTCAATGCTGGGATTAGCAAAAATTAAAAATCTGCATAATCCAGAGAAATATTAAGAATTCTGTGTATACATTTTTATATTGCTATGATTAACCTTTCAAATAGATATCACACAAATCACAGACTTCCATACAACATTGTTATTGTTTTAGTGAAGGCTGCACATTTAAATAATACATACCAGAAATACTTTCCTACTTGTTTTTTATTTTTGTAGACAACAACTCCTATGGGTGTTAATCCTAAAAAGTATTCAGATTTGTTTTCACCCTGGAAAATAAAAATCTATGTCATTTGTTGCAAGTAGAATCACAGTATCAGTGCAATCCAATGAGATATTCATCCTGGTGACTTGAATATACTGTTTTACTCACTGTACAAATGAGAAAGTAGTACTTGATCTACCGAAAAGTGCTGTATGAAAATTTGTAGTTCTGGGGGAAAAGAGGCAAAAAAAGAATAGCAGTGAGGGAAAGAATGGGAATCTCATGCCATGGTGAAAACCAAAAATACTTTGGTTTTCTTGTTTTCTTACTGAATTTATTTTTGCTATTTCGCAAATGGCCAAATAGCAAAAACTGAACTCCTTATTCAGGCAAGAATGTAACAATTATCTCAACTTTCAGCTGAAAGTAAATGGTGATTTTCTGGCCTATAGTACAATCACATTTAATACAATCACAGCCTTTCTCCTCCTAAAATAATATCAGCTGCTGCTGCCTCCAAGTGAAGTAGCTCCTTTGGGAGAGTCAAGCTTCTTTTTTTGTTGTTAAGAAAGGGCAATGGCATGCAGGGAACAGCCACATGCATCAACTCCTCTGAAGGAAACCATTCTTGGAGTCAGGATACAAATCTCAAACTGCACTGGGAGAGAAAAGGATGAAAGCCCTACTGCTAAGTGGCAGAAGGTCCCCACCTCCCCTATTTACAGTCAATAAACAAAATCAGAAGCAGCTTACAGCTGAAAGAGTGCAAACCTGAGTACATGAGGTTAAAAGGAAATTGGCTGGAAAAGCTCATTCACCTTCCTACTTGAGGCAATGAGGAAGAGCCCTGTAAGCTCTAAATCAGCGGAGCATAAACAGCAAAATTATCTACTGTGACAGGGATTTACTTGAGACACTGAGAAAGTGTCCTGTGTGATTACAGGGCTGACAAAGGTCAAGCACACCTACCAGGCTCTGCCTGTGCTCCTCAATGAATTAGGCTAAAGGCAACTTTATTTTAAATATAACCAAAGGGAGAAAATAACTGCATATTGTCATGGGTGCAGCTTCAGTCTCAAATGAGGGCTTCTCCTGCTGTTGAAATTTAAGTAGGAACACTGATGCTCACAGGTTATCCAGGCAGAGATTTCATTGCACAACAAAAGCAAGTTATGAGGCAAAAAAAAATCCAGACTGTATGAGTGTAACATGATTTTGTTGGTTCATGTTAGATCTTGTTCCAGTAACTCCCCAGCTTTCTGTGGGTGGGAGGGGAACAAAGCCTGGGATATGAATACAATTAAGCCATAGGGTACGTAAAAAGGTACTTTATATTGAAGGTTTCTTTTTTCAGAGGAAATACATATTTAATCTTCAGGTAGTATCTTGATTTCTTTATTTTCTTTCAAGTAATTTTACAAAGTACTGACATCTAACTCAGTGAACTATCTATACTGCAACTCCCCATTTTAACTCCTGACTTTCTTTCTTTCTTTTATTAAAAACCAAACCAAACCAAACCAAAACAACAACAACAACAACAACAACAAAAACCAAAAAAACCCACTGCCACAAGCAGAATAATTCAAACAAGAAAACAAGATAGAATGATGTTCCACCAGGAGCACATAGCATCCAGGTGATGACTTGGATCCAATCCCAATATACATGCTGACATACAAAAGAAATGGAGTGCTTTTCTGAGGCAATACAGACAACTTGCAATGCTGCATGATACAACATGGGAAAAATGGAAACATAGTGGACCTTCAGTAAATCCTTGACAACAAATATTTTAGAAAGCCAGACATGCTACTGCTACTCCACCCTAATTTTTGCAATGGTATTGAAAAGGTTTCAGGACACACTTGTTCTTATTTAAACAAAAATAATGTGCAAATTCTTCTATCAAAGACAAAGGTGATATCTCACTCATATCTCCTGACAGTTGCGCAAATTATTTCTTTTCTATATAAATTGTTTTATCCAGAGTAAAACTGATTGGTTTTTATAGGCATAATACAATCACAGCATTAAATCTGAAAAATCACTAGGCTTTTGTGTGTATGAATAACTGAATCCTCTCCATCTGTAAATATGTACATTTCTTCAGTAGTGTTCCCTTTTCAGCTATCCTGTGGTAACAAAACTATGTAAGTATTGTTTCACATATTAGTGCAGTAATTATTTTTCACAATTAACACTTACATAAACAGGATGGAGATCCACTCCATACATTTCCAGAGATTTGGCCACACCTAAGTAGTTCACTTCTGCCTCAGCAGGAACTTGACCCCTGTAAACACAATTATTTCTAAGAATCTTGCAATTCCAATCAACATATCAAAACAGATTATATTAATAAATAGAGTTTTCTGGACACATATGCAGCCCTTCTGTTGGGGGTTAAGTTTGTTCCTTTTACTTAGAGAATTTTTCCCCATATAGTTGCTAGGAGACTAAGTATTGGGTGCTTATGGGTGCTTAAGAAAACAAAGAAATGGCCCAACCGAGTTATGGGGCAGGTAAAAGGACCAGGGTGGGGGCAGCTTCCGTCTTTNTATCAGTGCTGTAGTTGTTGTGGTTTGTTAGCATTGTTATAAATACTAGTAAAGAACTGTTGTCCCTACCCAATAACTCTGCCTGAAAAACCCTTTAATTTCCTAAATTGCAATAATTTGGAGGGAGGGGGCTTGAATTCTACATTTCCTAAGGAGGTCTTGCCCCTCCTTAGCAGATAACCTGTCTTTCAAACCAAGACACACTCTTAATAGTTTTTTAGGCTGTCGTCTTTTCAACACTGAACTTCTTATTCCAAGTAAGACTACATCTCTAGTGGCCTCCTACCACAGACATATATACTATCATCTATATAAAGTTTGCCTAATGTGGTGGCTAACTTTTTGCTTTCTGTCACAATCACACTTCACACATCTTATTTTTAGGCTTCAATATGCAAAATATCTTTTTTTACCCCATAACTACATTATTATTAATAAAGCAGGAATAGTATGACTGGTTGGGGTACTACTTGCCCATAGCAGTATTGAAGCTCCTGAAAGCAAGGTTCCTAACTTCAGATAAATTATTATTTTCTCCATAAAATCTTGCCTATAGTAAGTCACACCAACTGGTGGTAGCCAGGTCTGCTACACTGAAAACAAGATTTGGAGTTTGTCTCATAGAATTAGGTATTTCAAAGATCCTGCCTGCCTTCCTAGCTACAGATATCAAACCATCAGTTGAAAAGTACCACTGGCAGGAAACAACTGGGAAAACTGGTGAGGCAAAAATCCTGGCTAGTAGGAACATATTTTACATTGCTGAAAATGGATTTATTTTCAAAAAGAACAAAACAAGTAAATAAATTAAAAGCCTTGACCTCAGAATTTAATTTGCTCTTCCCTTAATATCTGTCACTGATACAAGAAGATTCTCCTTTGTAAGCTTGAAATAGTTGAAGCCATATTTTCATTTTCACTTCTTTCCAATAATTCTCTGAAAGCAACTGGACTGTTATTGGGAAAGTACACCACATCTTTTAAAAATATCAGCTCAAAAAGATGCATATCCTGCTTCGTCCTGTTGGTTTTCTTGGGGAAATACTTCACTGGATGTGCTACCTTTCAAATTCAAGGTGTGAAGTAGAGCATTCTACATTCAACATTTTGACCAAAAATCTGGGCAAGTCCTGCAATATGCATATTCTTGCTTCTTGTGTCACCATTCTCTCTAGCCTAGAAGCTACCATCCAGGTTTTCCCACCTTTGTGTTGGCTGACAAAAAAGAACTTCCAAGGTCAGAGATGTGAAACAGCAGTGCTAGCATGAATGCAATAGGTATTTAAAGGTATCCAAAGGTATTTAAAATGACTTCTTTGTATCTGGGAGATGACTGCTTCAGCTCATTTAATCCGTGTAGCAGCACTGCCACTTTTCCAGGTGCTCTTCTCTCCAAGGACTCCTTGGAAAAGCAGAAGACCTGAAGCTTGCAAGAGAAATTCCTTTCTTCAAATCCCAGTAGATGAATCATTCATTATCTGGATTCAGAACATGCAGAACTGGATATCTGCCACATCAGTAATGTCACATCTTTTATACATTTTTGCTGTAAAACTTTTCCCTGCAGCTGGATTTTTAATTTAAAGTCTTGCAAGTAGCTCTCAGAAATGTAAGCAAAATGTTTACAGGGGCTGTGTTGTCTCACTGAGTTTGCAAGCAGGCAAAATACCAGTCCTGAGCAAAGTGGATTACCCCATTACTGAATTAGTAATAGAATACAACACCAATTTAAACCCTGCTGTTAATCTTTCCTTACTGACCAGGCTTAGAAAAATGCTGATGCATTTATTCCTCTACTCTCACCTGCCTCTGAACAGACCAAATAGCTGAAATGTAAAATAAATGTTTGAGTTTATTTTTATAAATACTTTCATGGTAATACATCATGTTTTAGAAACTGCATTTGCAAAAATATGGAAGATATTCAAAGATTTGAACTGGAGCTTCTGAAGGAAGCAGATGGAAGCCAGAGGTAGAAGTCCTCCCAACAGCAGATGGAGAAGCCAGAACATGAAGGGATAAAGGACTGTCAGGGATTGAAAGAACTCCATTAGTACAAAGGGTGTTGCATTTTTATCACATATGAAAACACTAACTCTCCTCAGCATCACACATCCCAAAACTAAAACAGTGGGAATGACAGGGCCGGCAAAGTGACAGCCATGCAGCTGGCACACACACACACTCCTTTGCACAGACAAAAGGCACCTCACTTACACTTGAAGCCCTAAACAACATCTAAAGCTACTTTTAAAGCTAAATATCAGGGGCATTTTTGCTTTGCTTGGGCCTCACTGGCAGCATGAAATGTTGATTCAAAACACAGCAGCAGCTGACTTGCCAAGCACCAGTCAGTGGCAGATCTCCCACAGTCTGAAACAGGCACTGTCAGGAGTGCAACACCAGCTCTCTTGTCTGCACTGAGGGATTCTATCTCTCCTCCAGCGCCAAATTTTTGCTCCCTCATGTGTGAGCCCCAAAGTCACTGCTTGATCCTCCCGACGTGCCTGACAACATCAGGTCATCTCACGGTGTTTTCTGACCTTTGAGCTGTCATGCTGGTGTATAGGTGGGTCCAAAATCACAGTAGGCAGGCTGCAGAGTCAGAAACCCCCTCTGCCCTCTTCCCTCACCTTCCTTCCTTTAGGAACTTTCTCAAAAAACTTCAACCTTACTGAATCTCCAAATAGCTATTGTGCTGTGTAAAAAAAAACAAATCTGAGAGGAAAAGTGCAACCAAAACCAGGGGTTTTTTGACATAACCAGGAGAAAAGAGGTATATACAGTGCCACAGCTGTGCTGAAGGACAAAGAAAAGAAAAAAAAAACCACCAAAAAACCACCCCCCATGTTTCCATGCTGGGATCCAGAAAGAATAAAACAGTTCTTCCAAACCACATCACAAACCTGTGCCTACAATGTCTATGGTCAGTGAGACAATTTGGGATGCCCTCATCCATTACAGCCTCACATTTCTTGGCTGAAGAGACTGTGGTCACCTGTGCGGAAGTCAAAGCTGGCACTGCTGGTGGTAACAGTTGGGCTGAAGTAGCACCTTGGCTTTCCTCTCTGTTCTTATGCTGCTAAATCCCTGACACCCAACTGCAGCCAAGCAGCAGAACAACACCAGAGCTCCAGATCAGTAAGTGTTATGACAGTGATCACTTCCTTTCACAACCACTGGCTTCTGAATCTAATGATTACAGAAACTTGAGAGAAACAAAGGCTGCTTAGTTCACAGCAATTCATCTCAAGTCTCAATTCTCACAAACCACTTCTGTGATGTTGAACCAAACTAAGTAGCTGTGACTCAGTTTCCTCTTTCTGGAATGGAAAACTAATATTTTTTTACTTCACAGAACTACATGAAGTAAGTTCTCTGAAATGCATCAGTTAGGATAAGGCTGTCATGTAGCCACACAAACAATTACTGACAACCGACTCTTCCCTGGAAGAGAAAGCTTAGGTCAATGTGGCAACTGGCACAGACTCCATTTACTGGAAAACTTCAGACAACAGCTGTGACCCTGAGTTAATACCTATTCTCATTAAACAAGACACATATAATATTAACACACAATGCCACAGGCAAAAATTACTTAACCTTTTTCTAGACTGTGGCTTCATTATAGCAAGAGAATCAAGAAATTTAGATCTACTAGAGGATGGGTAACTGATTCTCTTTGCATTACTTTGCATAGCCTTTGCAAAGGTTATGATGAACACCCTCATGAAAGGGTCCTTACTGGTCTCAGCTTCATAAATGGTTATACCACAATTGCACCTAACTTGGATTTGTTAGAACAAACTTCTTTACACTTACCAGGAACATGAACTTGGAGATAAGAAAGCAAATGTTTATTTTGGTTTTAGGTGTGGTTGAATTTCTGGCATACATTTTATTAGAAGTGCTGGCTCTGAAACACCCATACCTAGGTCTGACACACCTCCAGTTATTGTCCTACTCAGTTCCTAAAAGAACAACCTCAATATGTAAAATCTTTTCTGCTTCTGAGAGGTATAATTGGATTTCCTCTGTTCTTAATCCTTAATTCTAGAAATCCCCACTCTGCACCACAGGCTGTTCCTCCTCATCTACCTAGCATCCCTGAGTCTGGTATTACCTGCCAAGTTCCCAAGAGTACTGAATTCTTACATCAGTGTCTTGTGTATCCGTTCTATGGCATCCTCCAGCTCTTCCTTCTGGTCAGGAACAAAGCGGTACTCAGAGACATAACCTGCAGTGTGCTTGTAAGGGTCGTAGTCCCCCAGCTCAGCTACAGGACGCAAGGAGAAAACAAAGATCATCTGTGCTTTTTCCTCAAAAAATGTGTTACCTAATCCACCTACTGGTACCCAGCCACTGTTAAGTTAGATAAGGAAAAAAGGAAGAGAATAGAGAATTATTTACATCAACGTTCATAAACACAAGAAAAAACTGTCTTTACACATTTTAAAAGATATATAGAAGGTTAGAGCTAGGAAGAGTTAGAAGCTTTGACAGGAAATCTACTGCTTCTACAGGCCAGACAAAATTTTGACCAAGCCAGCAAAGTTTAAATTCAATGACATTGATTATTTGGCAGCATATACAAAACAAGTGTAGAAGAAAAAGCTACTTTTTTAATATCTCTCTCATGATAAACTGCAATATTACTGGCAGATCCATATTGTTGCTAGCACTTTAGCATAAACTGGGAATAAAAATGGAGGTAAATATCCTGAGAGTCCTAGAGGGAAGGTCTTCTAATGGTAACTTGTTTCTTGTGAAGAATCACATGCTTTCCTTTTTCAATAAAATATCAGTGTATTTCCTAGATATCAAATTCACTTTTAAAATAAAAACAGTTTTCAAAAGACTTTTCTTAAAGAAAAGAATATGAAGAATAGCCAATGTAATTTTCTTTGAAGCAACCCTGAATTTGTGACATTAGTCATGCCCGTTCACGTTGTAACATGTGAATAATTATAAAACAAATATGTTTCTTAGCCAGAGCTCACATCTACTGATCTTAACTATGATTGCATCTATCTGAGAAATTGCAAAAGTTAGTATTTCAATTTTTTTTATAACCCTGGGTAATATCTGTACATTGGGTTTCTCTGAGAAAGACTTCACATGAGCTTTCTATCCAATGCCCACTAAGCAAAAACATAGCCACAAAGAGGCTTCAAGAGCCAAGAAGGAAAAGACTCATCTAATTAATGATGTTTCTTTCCAAAATGTTGATATGACATTGCTAGAAAAAGACAGTGATCTGCTCAGTAGGGATGTTGAGAAGTCTCACTGGAAAACATCCATAGAAATTATGTGTTCGGTGTCTGAGACAGACATTTCTCAAGTGTTTTTACATATTTGGAACAGCTGCAAGCCCTAAATACAAGGATAAAGTTTTTTATAGAGCCCATGGAAATACATGCCTCCTAATGCCTGGATTAACTTTAACTAACTGTATGTAACCTTGGCCATGATTTAACTCTTCTCTCTCCCATAAACTTTCTCATTGTTTTCCAACAGAATTAGAATTACAGGAACAGGACACTATACCAAAAGAACAGCTCTCATCATCTTACAAAATTACTAAAGGGCATGAATTTACTCTTTTTACTCATTTCTCATAATAAAATGAAGATCACTGCATATTTTCCTGCTTCACACTTGCAGTATTTTTTCGAGAAGGCATGTCTGCCAGTAAAGTGAAATGTGCATTGCAAGCAATTTTTCAGAGGATGACATGTCATATTTCTTAGATGGCAAAATTAAGTAAAAAATACGCGAAGTACAAAATACACAAATACAAAAAGTACACAAATAAATAGTGCCTGCAATTTTAGCTTTTCAGATACACTTATAATCCACCATGAAATCCTGTATTATACCCATTCCCATTTCACACGCAAATTATTCTGCCTTGTCATTCTAAAATAAATATAAAAGGAGGACTATTTTTTGTTATATTAAGTGTTGTTGAGTCATACTTGTAACAGCAATAATACAAAGTATCTTTTTCTTTGTATCTTTCCTTTGTATTTGATTGATACATATCACTTTAGATAAATCTAAATTTAACCAGAAGAAATTGCAGATAGAGGTCCCAGCATGGCTCTTCACACAATTTTTAGTTACCAATTGTCTTTGAATATAGATCTTGAGCTGTAATGGAAAAAGAAGAACAGTCCAGTAGACGGACAACTCCTTTCTAATTGATTGCTAGTTCTGGTAAGCATGCAGGATATAACATCCACTTCTGAAAAGATCTCTACTGATGAATGAATGTAGATAAATACTAAATAAAAAGAAAATTCTTCATTTCAGGTCAAATCATATTCTCCTGTCAAGTAAACATGCCATCATACTGACATAATAAAATTTTTGAGATATTTCCCAGATTTTGTGATTTGAGGCTGCCAATAGCCTTTAAAATCTATAAATTGCCTGATGAAGGTTTTGTCATACTCTACATGTAATCCAAAGTCATAAAGTCTTGAGTGCTTGTTAAAATACTCCCCATAAAAGCAAAGAATGTTTAGCAGAGTGTTCAGACTGACTTTAAAGTTTCTTCTTTACATTAACTTCCGTATTGCTCCTGCATTATCTTTTCAGAATGGTAATTTATTTACAGCTCTTTAAGTGAAAACAGTCACGCTACTTCTGTTTGTAAATGAATGCATAAAGTGTTAATTATGTCTACAGTTGTCACTTAAAATTAATCACAATGCAGGATGGAAAGAAATAAGCTCTCAGTGGGCCAAGAGAACTTACACTGAATTATGTATGCTCCCAGCTGTGCTGCAGTGTTGATGGGACAAGGCAAACGGCCCTGTAGAACATCTTGCTTTACTTGCAAGAAAAACTGATACCTAAAACAGAGAGATGGAACAAAGTTGTTATTTCAAGTCAAATTAATATTTCAAAATCATCCCATTTACTGTGCACATACCATGTACCATAACTATGTGACAGTAAATGCCTGTATTCCTCTCTAAATGACTTCTGCTATTGACCCTGAAGTAACAACTAAGATTAATCCAATGAAAGAACCTAGGAAAGGGAGCACTCCCTACTTCCCTAATATCTGCTCATACCATGAAGATGCAATGAATCACCTCCCTAGAATGTCATTTTTCTCTTTTGACTTTCACAGAGCAGTCAGGCAGTGGGGAAGAGGGATAGGAATCAGAAAAATGGAGCAAGAAACCTATCAAAGGGCAGAAGTTTAACCTCATCACTGGATCAGTGTAAAAGAGAACTGGGTATTGGATGCTTCCTTACTCAAATATTTCCTCTTCACATAACAGAGTAACAACTACAATGCAGCAGGCAGGTTTGATGGAGCCCATGAAAAGATGGATGAGTGTGCCATCAGCAATCAACTGAATCTGTCATAGAACAGGGTACTCTCCTGCTTGGAATAGTGATAGCAGGGGTAAAAATGTAATTTTCAAAGTCATAACCTGCTTCTACACTTGATAAAGATGAGACCACTTAGAATGAATCAATATGCACAAAGCAGATGGAACAGACAAGATAACAAGCCATTATATAAAGGACCTGCAGTTTGGCAACTTCCCATAAGGATTCATAAGAAATCTTTTAAACACTATTTGGATTTTGTCTGGTTTTATTACAACAGATTTATGCAGTGTTTCACATCATCCTATGTTAATTTCTTGCACTGATTTCCTACAAAATGTAAACATATGATGAAGGTAATTTTTTACAGAAAATAAAGGTCTTCCATACAAGCATATAGCTTTTCCATTATTCACTAGTTCCATTTTATCTACATAGAGCCATTCAGCTACTCTGCAAAAAATTTATTCTGTGTTAGTACAAGTAATTTATGAAAGCACCATGAAATGATCTGTAAATTCAAACTACACCTATACTGATTTCAGGGAAGTTTATAAACTGCAGGTTACATGATAGCTGACTCTGAAAACTTACAGTCCAACCAAATTTTCTAGACATCTGATATGATGAGCCTCTGAATAAAGATACCCGTGACTTTCTGATTAATGATTTGCCACAGAATTCATGCTGTGACAGATGTTACAGTAGGAATGTCCATCCTCTAAAAAATGGTTAATGTTCTCTACCTTAGAATGACAGGGCATTTGCAGAAGAATTTCCTGGGAATATCACTGGGCAACAAAAAGCACAGACACTCAGCGTTTCCTCACTCTAAGCAATACCTCAGTCCTACTTCTAGTTCATGCTTGCAATCCTACCTAGAGAAATCGTCCCTGTATGAATTATGATAATGACCAAGATGATTTTATATCCTCTGTGAAATAAACAACATCATCTTTCTGACATGAAATGCATTTCTGCTGCATGCCCATACTTCTGTTAGCATTTCTGCACCTAGTCTTGGAAGGAGAAGATGCAAGAAATAACTTATCCTTGGAGCAGGTACCTATATTTCCATAGTCTCAAAATAAAGTAGCATAGGACCTTCAAAATACATCTGCATCCTGCACTGTTAATTGCTTAAGTGACTCCTGTAAGGTGAACAATCTCAATTCCCACTGAAGCCACTGAGCTCTCTGCAAAACCATGCCTTTTGTCCATATCTATAGCTAAAGCAGTCTCATCTTGTGCGCTGTCCTGTTTGTCATGCATATATTGAGTGCTTAATTGCAAGTTTTCTCTAGCAAACACATCCAGCAAACACCACAGAGTTAGCTTTTGCCAACAAGCCAGATTCTGCTGCAATGCAATTACAAATCTGACAGGTTTTCATTATTTGCAAAGAGTAATCATGTAATGGCACAGATAATCAGAATGTAATAACAGAGTTAGCTCTCATGTCCATTAAACTAACAAATATGTGCTCTAAAGAAACACATTGATTAGCATGAAGCAGTTACCAGATCATTGGAATTACACAATTAGGCAGAACATTGTTGTTGTTGTTGTTGTTATTGTTGTTATTATTGTTGTTGTTGTTATTATTATTATTATAAAGGAAAATAGGGGCTTTAATGGTCCCTTTAATGGGAAGAAGGCCTTCCTCTTAAGTGGAAGGACCTTTAAGACTGCCTTCCAACCCAAATTATTCTAAGGAGATTTTCGTATTATTATTACTAGTATTATTATTATTACCACTACTACTACAACTACTACTACTACTACTACCACCACCACCACTACTACTACTGTTATTTTCCCGAAAACAAACAAACAAACAAACAAAAATCCAAAACTAACCACAAAAAAAACACTAAGAAACCCACATTCCTACCAAGATTTAAGAGCCTATGGGAATAAGTGTTCATAGATGTTCAAGGCAGTTGACTATTCAATGTGTTTCATAGAAGACTGACAATACCATCATATCATTTTCCTAGGCTGTCCCTCTGTACCACCCAAGGTTCCAGTTCTTTGTGACCAAACACTGTCAAATCATGACCAGAGGCTTTCTCATGACACTGCAACATTGCTTGACTGGATTTGCACACCTAATCAGCAGATCGCTGGCTGGCCTTATGTCCTAGGGTGACTTTATGATGCCTGTATCCCCAATCGTCTGTCCTGCTTGTGATGTATATTGAGTTCTGTACCTTTAAAACAGTCTGACAGTGAACCAGGAGAAGAAGAAGATACGTGAAGTTTTTGTTTTAAAAATACTGCCGGACTCCCACGCATTCCTCNGGAAGTTATTTTCCTGGACTGGCAGGGGGGAGGGGTGGTTTGAGTTGGTTTTCCAGAGGAAACCCCCCTTTGGAGGTTTCCTCCCAAATTTGCCCCAAACTAAGACACCTTATCACAGGGCAAAGGAAGAACCTGTGAAAATTCAGCCCTCTAGTGCACCCTGCTTCCCAAGAGGCAATCACAACAGGTTCTGTGGCCAAAGCTCCCTTTCCCAGGGACACCTGTCTTTCCCTGTGAGCAGGATTTAAAGCTCTTCTGGGAAAGTACAAGAAAATGGCACCAACTTTCCATTGTACAGGGGCATGCCATTGCCAACAGCTTATGCTCTTTTACCTGCCAAGTCACAGCATTTATTATTTTTACCAGGACAGCCTGGGTCTTGTTACATTGGAGACTTCCATTCCTGCTGTGCCAGTATGGAAACAAAAGAATTTTCTCACTCTGGAATAAGAAAAATATTCTGCCTGTGCTGCAACCTTTGATTTACGAAAATTTAAAACCTTGCAAGCATTCTAATGAATCCTCATGTATCACATTCTTAGGACATCAGAAGTATTTTAGCATTTGTTAATGCAAGCCAGCACACTAATTTTGTCTGCCTACCTACCCAAATTTCCTTTTGAACCTAAAACTAATTTTCTGAGACATTTAATAAATAAAATAAATCCCAAAATTGTGAGAGGGTTCAGGTAACTGTGTGTGTGTGTGTCTGTGTGCAAGCATATGCATGTGTTACTGTGTGCATCCTCATACCTTGCAGAGGACAAGCTTAGGTAAAAGAACCAGAGGCATGCAACTCTTCAATTTCCTTCACATATATTTAGTAAGACCAAAAGAAATCCCTTTGAAAAACCATTCTGGAATTTAAGCTATGGCAAATAAAGATGAAAAATTCCCTGTATTTATATCTGATATCCAAGTAAATTCTAATCTTGGTTATAGCATAGTATAAATGCAGCTGTAGCAGTGCATTACTGAAAATAAGAAAAAACCAAAACTCCCAAAAATGCACATCAAGGCCTTTTGATTTTTGATGGACCAGAGAATATCTTTTCTTCTTGGGCTTCCAAACAGTTCTCACTGTCAACCACTGTAAAGTGAATCACAGTTTTCTTCCTACACACCAATGTTCTAGCAAAAACATTCAGATGTTAAAAAAAAAAAAAGAACACAAAAAACCAAAAAAAAC
>VYXD01010253.1:60449-100012 GCA_013397195.1 Hylia prasina
TTATTTTTTAATATATTAATTATTCACATCTTGTCTATCTACTTGGAATTTTTGTTTATTTTGAATATTTCAATTTAGCTTTCAATGTTAAATTGCTATTTCTCCAGGATAATTTTTTTGCTGCTTGATTTTGATGATTAAGTATTTTTTCCACTGAAGCTTTTTGAAAAATGTAATTGTGCATGAAATGTGATTCCCTGTCATAACTAATAATGCTGAATACTAATACCTTCCACACTTCCAAGTATCTTACGGAGCATCTTTATTTATGTGCCAATTAGATTTAGAAATATTTGGAAAAGTACTTCTAATACACCTTTTAAAAACATTACTCTCCTGTTATTCAGGTAACTTGATAGCAAAATTCTTACAGTTATATTTATTTCATGCATGCTCTACTACTACATCTTTTTTTAAAAGATCTCTAACACCAATCTTTAATTGTAATAAATACAACAGGTCTAGTATCTGTAATATCTGAAGACTGACAGTAAGAGAAGAAAACCTATTATCAGCAGGAGGCAAAACTTTTACTTTAAGAAGCAGAAGGGAATCTAAGTTAGTTACGTATGCTAAGTATGATAGAGGCATTGCAGCTACTATAAAATATATTATACAAATTAAGAATAACACCACTTATTAGCCTAAAACAAAATTTAAGGACACAGAAGTCTTTGGACAATAATGACACTGTTACATGATACTTTGTGCAATCCATGTGTGAAATTTCGGTACAGTGAAGAACTGCAATAACAAACTTGTTAAGAACTATAAATCTGTTGTGACTAGAATAGAGATATTGTGCAGACTATGTAGATGGAACATTGTAACTTCATCTTTGTCCTTTAAGTTGAAATTAAATACATACTGTTTATCAATTCTTTATGTTCAGCGAGGGTCTTTGCAGGATCCAGCCAGTACTGCAAGACAGATAATTATGGAAAATAGTTACTTAATTTTGAAAATTAACACAGAAAAATTGGTGATTCATATCACTTAATCTTCTTTTCTCGTTCCCTCATACTGAGCTGACAGGAGGAAGTGTAGTCTTATCCCTGGAGGAGAGAATGATGCTGCTTGTGCTAGTAGAAATAATTATCAGCTGGCATGAGAAAATACGTTTTTCTGTGAGTGCCACAGGTCTTGAGATCAGCACAGGTGAGAGTAAACACTTGATTGTGGTAGAGAAGAGACAAGAATCTCATCTGCCTTTTCACCAGTGAGTATTCAGCACTGTAGCCATGGCACAAACCCACACTTAAAATCACCACGCAGTTATTTATTATTTCAAAGGCTGCCAAAATTTTCCTGAAGAATGAAAGAGGTAGGGGGAAGAGCGGGAGTTTTCTAACATTTTATTTGCAAACCAAAGATGAATGGAATTTCATGGATAATGCGAAGGCATTTCTCAAGCCAAAGTCAGACAGTAAAGATGAGAATATTTAGACATCCAAGAACTCCAACACCGGGGCCCTGCAAGCACACCTAGGCACGGCTACACAGTTATGTGTGTTGGATACTTGTTAAATGCTTGTACAGATGGATAAACAATGTTGGGTATAGTTATGCTACCAAGCTGATACGCTGAAGTGGCAAGACAAATGGAACAAAAAACCAGTCTCATTAATCAAATGTACTTGAACAGTAGTTGCTGACAACAAGCCCCAGAGTGGTGAACACCAAGGCAGCTCTGACATGCTGCCTTCACCCGTTTCATTTCCTGGCAGTCACTTTGACACCCCCCAGTGCTCTCTCACCTGTGCCCTCCCTGCACAGGCTTCCAAACAGCTCACCACTGCTGCAGAAAGCTGGAGGACCCAGCACTTCCTAACCGAACTGCAAGGGATCAATGCTGCAAATCTAAAAGAAGTATTTAACATTTACAGAAGGAATGGAGAAAAAAAATCATTTTTAATGGACTTAACTGATGCAACTATCCAGTTACTAAAGGGACTAGTTTACTGATTGCTATTTACAAACACATATAGTATTACTTTGATAATTTTTTTATTTACTCAGACTGATTAAAAAGGTACAGTGTTATTAAAGAAAATAATTCCCTTTTAAATTACATTTTAAATTAAATTTTTAAAAAATGTTTTTAGGTGCAGCATAAAAATAAATGGGCTCTTTTGTCCTTTGTACTTATACAAATCTGGCTCCCAATACAAGCCAGATATGTAAGCAGCATCTATCCAAGCTCCATGCAGTATTTCATATTTAGCCCTTTTAAGTGCCTCCAAGAATTTTACCACAAATCTGGAATCTTAATTTTTTGTATCTGCATTAAGATTAAACTTGGGTCAAATTCCATGAGCCTGCCTGAAACAAAATATTAATTAGGTTGACATGTTTGCTATAGTATCAATCAATGAAGTCTCTGGTACAGAAAAATCTATCATCTTCAAACTAAATGCTAGACTGCCTTAATTAGATTCTTACAAACCTGTACCTATCCTGCCACATGTGTCAGTTTTTGATCACATTTGCAACAGGAAGAAACACAATTTTGAAGAGAAAATGTGTCATTTTTAAATTATAATCTGAAATTATCAAGATTTTCCCACAACCTAAGACAAATCTAAGAACAGGAATTGTGGTGTCAGATTTTTCCTACAAATGTTCAGTGCAAAGAACCTCAGTATGCTGAGTTCAGGATGTCCCAATTATATAAGAAATGTAAAAATTTTCAGGCAATTCCTACATACAAATATGTATTTAATGCTTCTATCTTTGTTTTCAGAATCGAAAGTTATATAGGTTCTATTTAGTATCTTATCAGTGAACTAATCCTGCTGCACTGTAAAAGTTTATTCTTACTACCTCTAACTCACTGGACCATCAGCTTTGTGTCTGCTGCTTTAATCCATTAATATTCTTCTAAAATTTCCTGTTTCTACTCAACATTATCAGTCTCCATCTTCTTCCCACTGGCTATGACATCTAATTTAACATACACAACAATTCTCTTTCCTCCTAGATAATTTAGTATACCATGCTTGGGGATGAGTCTAAAAATCCATAAAAAGAAAAAAAATCCATTCAACAAACACAAGCTAAGTACAATTTAACTTTTTTTTCTAAGATCTTGGGGACAAAATATGCCCTGCATTGTACGACATTAATTCCCTCTATTGGCATGGGTTACCTCCTACCTGCTGTGTTCTTGGGATTGTGTGCTCAAACAGAGCTTCCTCCTAGCAGGGGAGAAATACATACCTACATTGCAGGGTCTGGTGCAATATGAATGAGTATCATAATACGTCCTTCTGTATCTGTATTTCTCCTCTTAGAGCTCTGGGAGGGTATCAGGATACATTCTGATTATAATAGCTCAGATTAGCACTACCAGGTAAGAAGAATATTTACATCACAGCCTGCTGTACAATTTTTTGTATACAGCATGATTCTTTTGGCATTTCCCAAGGGAATACCTTTGGGCTTCAGAAATACCCTTTCCCTCATCAAATTCTGCTCAGCTTTTCCTGACATAGCATGTATTAAAATTGCTATCTCTGCCTATTGTGTACCTCAAGAAAACACTAGCCTCTTCCAAACCAGTAACTAGCTTGGCTATCCTACACATCTCTGGCAAAGCCATAAAGGCAGTAGCAAAGGGACTGGGTAGAGAGCACCTGGGAGCTGCAGCACAGCAGGGAACCAGCAGTGAGAGTGGCAGGATAGCCCTCCCAGCACCAGTTCACCCAGCCCCTGGAGAAATACACTATTTTCCCCAAATACTAAAGCAATGAGAGACTGTAGTGGGAAAAGTGTGGCCAGCAAGTTGAGGGAGGTAATCCTGCTCCTCTGCTCAGCCCTACTGAGGCCACATCTGGAAAACTTTGTCCAGTTCTTGGGTCCTTAGTGCAAGAGAGACAAGAAGCTACTGGGATAGGGTCCAGCAAAGGGTCACAGAGATGATGAGGGGTCTGGAGCATTTATTTTATGAGGACAGGTGAGAGCTGGGCCTGTTTAGTCTAGAGAAAAGAAAACTGAGAGAAGATCTCATTAATGCAAATAAGTATCTCCAAGGTGAATGCCAAGAGGATGGTGCCAGACTCTTCAGTGGTGCAAAGTGACAGGATGAGGAGCAATGGCCATAAACTAAAACACAAGAAGTTCCACCTCAATATGAAGAACTTCTTTCCATAGAGGGTGGCAGAGCACAGAACAGCTGCCCAGGGAGAACATAGAGTTTCCCACCCTGGAGACATCCCTAACTCACCTGGATGTGTTCCTGTGTCGGGTGACTTTGCTTTGTCAGGGGGTTGGACTGGTTGATCTCCAGAAGTCCCTTCCAACCCTAATGATTCTGTGATTCTGGACAGAGTTTCCTAAGCCACCGTCAGCTTCTGCTACACATATTCTGGTGATTGTGTCTCACATGAAAATTGTAGATGGGGCACAAAGTCCTGGGAGATGAAGCAGAAGACACAAATGCCCTCTCCAGGAAGACCCAACTGACTATCCACACTGAGAACCATGAGGACAGTGTCTGGTCTCAGCTTACATTAATTTGGGTGCCAGCACTTTCTACAGTAATGCAAAAGACAGGTGAAGGTTAGATGTTGAAGCTAGTAAGGGATTCAGTGGTACTCAAAGAAAATAGGTCTTTCTTTTAAAGAATTTGCACCACAAAGAAAGGTACTCAAATACCACGTGAGAAGAAGCACCATGTAGTTTGTCAGCAGAGGCACTAAGAGATTAGGAAACACTACTGACAACACACGGCATTATCTGAACTCATCTGTTCGCTGGGGTGTGGTTTTATATAATGAAATTTTCAATTCATTATTAAATGTTGTATTTTAACTAATTATTAGAAGATACATTTTGTTCTTGTGCAGATCTCTCTTGTTCTGAGCACTAAGTATAGGTGATGCTATTCTGATAGCAAGTTGTAATCTTTCAGAGCTTGATTTTTCCATTTGAATACTGTCCTTTTACTGTGGAGAGTTTGGGGAAGCCTGGAATGTCAGTAAAGTGAAATTTGTGTAATATGACCAAATTACTACCCTAGAGATAGGGTCATCCAAATTATGGTTTATCCTACTGTTCATGCCTCTGCCAGTGCCACCCCGTTCTGTCAATCTGTTTGCTGCATTCAGCTTTTCTCACAGGCTAATTAGTTTGTTGGCTGTTCAGGAAGAGACGATTTTAATGCTATACATTCATATACACTACATAGCACAGTGAAACCTTGTTTAGAGCCCTACTGGTAATACTAAAATAATTATGATACCACCCACATAAGAGGCAGCTCACCAACACAGCACTTAAAAGATCACCTGGAAGTGCTGAGGCACGTAGGAGTAATGGGGAAAATAACAAAACAAGCCCTTTCAAATCCCTAATAAGAAAAATGTTTCTTTTGTGACATCGTTTTGTCTATGCTGCTTTATTCATCATTCGGTTAAATATATAGTGTGACAAAAAAACCTAACAGTGAAAATAATAAAACTTTCCCCACCACAAGCCATGTATTAATAGGTAGCCCAATGCACAAACACTTTTCTCCCTGAGACTGTCTCAGGACCATGGTTTTAAAACTAATTAGCAAGGTAACTTTTTTCTTCTTCCCTCTAGGAAATCTACTGTGGTCCATCCAAAAAAATATCCAATCCAAAATTCAGATCTAGGCTTCTTGCCAGCCATTACAGGACTAATTCCCACTGCAACCCAGAGGTTTTTAGCCATAGTCAGCATGCAACTAAACATATGTTTACAGCTAAAGCACAAGGTGTTGCTTCTTGTGTGAAAACTTTCCATTATACTGCCTATTCTTAAGAGCTTACAAGATGTCACTAAAAATAGCAAGCTAGCAGCATAAAATCACACATCATAAAACACATAAGACTACACACAATAGTACTGTTTGGCTCTTCTATGAACTTTTCAGATGAAGGAGCATAAACTTTTCATTATCGTTACACAGACAAACACCACAAACAGGCCTTTTCACAATCACTTGTTACAAAATGGCCCATGTGCAAAGGCAGCAGCACACACTTGGCCAGTCATTGTGGCAGCATCTACATGGCAGGGCAGGAGCACTCCATAGGCTTGCACACAGCTGAGGTCCCATATCCACATGACAAGGCCAGTGCTGGTGCAAGACCAGGCAAATGACAGAAGTGGGATAAACACCTTCCTAATCCATGGGAAAATCAAGAATCATGGTGGCTTCCAACATTGGGCTGGCCAGATGATAAAGCCTAAAGCTAACATTAAATTTACACCACTGGAGCACCACATAAGAGAAAAAGTAGAACAAAAAGATGTGCCCTAAAATGTGCTTTTATGTGTCCCTTTCACAATAGAACTGCAATTCCCTTTTATACTCATATTTTCATATGCATCCCTAAATATACCCTGTGTATGCTTCCGGAAATATTTCCAGGAACAGCCATTTTTATTTTATTTGCAACCACAGCAAAAAGGAAAACACTTTGGAGAGCAAAAAATACTTACCTGCTCTTCATTCACACCTCAAAATCTTCAGGAAATCAAAACCACCATCAGTCTACAGCTGAATCTGGCTTTCATCTTCATGGAACGAAATGGTTAGAATCTATCAAGGAACTGAATTCATAAATTTCTGGACTATGGCACAGAAATTAAAATACAGGGAGCAGGGCAGTCTGTAGCTCTCAGTAGCAAGCAGTAATCTTCTGCTTAATACTGTTCTAAATTCAGTCTTTTACATGATCAGCTTGTGGTTAACAGAAGAAATTGGCAAATATTTAGCCAATTCAATGTTATTACTATATACAGGTGAAACAGGGTCTTGTGCAGTGCTATCTTCACAAAACACTGGCTTCAAAACTGTAATGGCTTGACTTAATTTAACCATAGGCCAGGCACTATTATCTTCATAATTTTAAGGTAGTATGAAAACTGTCCTGTGAATACCGCACTGTTTCCTCTTGCTGAGTATCCCCTGCTCCTCACCTCTGCCTGCAGCAATCCTGGTCAAGCCTTTGGCAGGGCAGATACACTGCTCCAAGACACTGCCTGCTTTGGCTGAAACATCGCAGCCTGGCTAAAACATCTCCTTATCTCTTGAGGATGGCAATGTCCCAATGGAAAAAGCCTCAGATGTGGGGTGAGTCCCTGTCAAAGAGGCTTTAGAGAACATGGGCTCAGGGACACAGAGATGGTTCAGGCAGAGTGAAAAAGGCATTGCTCAACACATCCTGAAACAGGTGTTCAGCCAGTGTTGCAGCAAGTGAAGTAGGCTGTGATGCACTCAGGGACACTGCTTCCCAGACACTGCAGGGCTAAGTGAGGCTGAGCAGCGCAGAGTACCAGGCACTGACTTCCAGGCACAGTATTAAAGAGGAAAAAATATCAATCCAACTCGCATACAATAATTTTTTACTATTTGTACTTTCTTAATTTAGTTTTCAACAACATTAGGCATTTGATTCCATTCCATTCCTATCCTAATGTTAATGGCTACTCCAAGACTTTATTGCAAACTAACAAAAGAAATTATTACTGGAAACCTCAGCCAGGAAACAGTGAAAGTTAGGGAAAGTATGACAATCTAATTCTTTCCGGGCAAACAGCATAACAGGGTAAATTTTATACATGGCAAATCCAATCTGCTGTGTCTTTTACTCACCGTTTGATGACTTCGGTCACAGTAGCGCAGTCCAAAGTAATCTATTTCCACCAAATTTAAGTGACGAAATACGTAGCCCAGGACAACCGACCCTTTCGTTGACTTCTGTGGGAAAGAATTTACAGACCCTATTCACAAAGATGCTCTGCCTTTGTCAGCTATGGGCAGTGGCATTCATGCATTCAAATAGCTTTGTCTAAAAAAAAGAAAAAAGAGGTAGTTCCCAGTGCCTTTAACAAATATTTCAGCAGTACAGATGAAAATATTTTACATGTTTAAAAAATAATTCTGTAAAATACTATTAGGAAGCTGGCAAGGTAGTAGTTACATAATACTAAAAGAAAAACAAACAAACAAACACACAAAACCCCCACAGTTCTGGTGAACAGAGCTTTTTTCAAATTCTACTCGGCCTACCAGAACAGACCTGTCACTCAAACTCTGACAATGAAGATCAGAAGGCAAAACTGCCCTCAAGACCTAAATTATTCATCATTAGCTTCTCTGTCATTAATCTTTGTAAAGATTTTATTTGTTTTCTTGTAAAATATTTTTGATCGTGGGAGGAGGAACAGTCTAACACCCTGACTTAAAATAATCCCACTGTTTACTTGAATAACACTTCATTAAGTGTCTACAACAGTATTTGCAAACAATGCTGGGAACAATATGGCAAACAACATTGTACTGTTGAGAATGCTCTATAAAAACCTCACTTCACCTGAATGCCTCATATTTGTTGGTTCGCCTGGCAGCCAACCACAAATAGATCAGGCAGATAGAGAATAATTACACAGAATGATTCCTCTTCAAATCAGTTGGAGCCTTTGATGATTACAGTCCTAAATTCCACAAGAAAATATGGACATAACTCATAATTAGGTTTTGCTTAGCTGCTTCATATTTTATAAGCTACTAGACTGTAGTAAAATCGTCACAGAGAAAAGAAACAGAAAGTAGAAGCTGTGGGATATTGTTTGTACAAGTTCACTTTCTAACCTATGAACAGATAATTTCGAAATTAAAATGGCAAATAATACTCATTAAAAATTCTTTATTTCTGCTGGTGAAGTAGCAATCACATCACAACAGTGAAGATCTATTTTTTTCAGCAGGTGCATTTGGTCATGATTAATATCTAATTCTGATCTAATGTCTAATTCCATGAGCAGGGACAATACAACAATTTCAGCTGGCCACTCACACACTAAGCAAGCCATGACATGGTAAACATCTCTTCTAGGCTGGAAATTGTATATCCATGCTATTCACCAGAATCACTATATATTTGCTCAAAGCAGGAGATATACTTGAAAGGTTCCCTTTTTCTAAATCCATCAGACTGGTTGTTTTCATCAAGCAACTGCAATTACATATTTGCTCAGTGTGTACAGTGAGCCTTAATGACCATCCACAAAACAGAGGGTAATCTGGGGGAAACATGACTAAGGTAAGTAGAAATTCACTAAATCTCAATTTATCAAGTTGGATAAAGCAGAGCAATACAGTGATTTTATCATCACTTTCATCAACAAGAAGCTGAAGCCAGGTTGTGAAAACAAGGCAAGACAAGATGTAGAGTGACTATCAGGAGCATTGCAGAAAAAAGAACAAAACACACCTTAAGAAATACTAAAAATACAGGTTTGATTACTAGACAGTAGAGACTTAAGACTGCAATAGTAATTGTCCTTGCTAGTTTTATTTTTAAATTAGTTGTCATTCAAAAGAAGCAGAGGAGATATCCCACTAAAATGGACATCATTATCTCATCATTCATATATTAGACTTGATGATCGTGATGAGCCCCTTTCAACTGGCATGTTCTATGATTCTGCGTCATATAAGGCAAATTACCTTCAGCATTGTTAACTATTTCTATCACCACTTGAACAGTACAACAATGTCTTGGGAACCTACAACTGGATGGGCATCTTTAAAACAGACACAAGAAAAGTTCAAAATAAACAAGCAGCCCTGACCCATGCAGATGAATGATGGCAACACTTACTGCTGGGCACTAAACATTCTGAGAACATTTTAGACTAAAGGATCTCCACCATCAGGGACTCCGAGTTGATGGTTTTTGACACAGTTAACCACAGTGAGGTCAGTAAACCCTTGCAAGAAGGTATAGAAAGGGTTGCCTGTACCATGGTTCACAGGACACATCAAGTGCTGCTCACCTTACCCTTGCTCAGCTTCTGTGATTGTGTGAAGTTCAAGTCTGTTTGCTTTCAATGAGCTTTCCACTCCTTGTCTGACCAGTACCATTATTCACAGCATCAGCTGGCTTTAATAACAGCACTAAGAAATACTGATTGAGTCACCAAGATGAAGCTGTCAATTTTTCATTCAGGCATCTTACAATAATAGAACACAATCCTGGGAATAATCAAAGAACCTTAAGCCTTACAGGAGTTCAACTTAGATGACTGCACCAGTTTAGAATGCAACTACCCTTCTTGGGTAAAAGTCTTCTGTTTCATTCAGCTGAGGACTGCAAGAGTTTTTGGAACAGCTTTCCTTCCATGGACCCTAAAGCTAGTGTGTTGTCTTCAAGGAACACACAAATTTTAGACCTGGTTTGGTTAAAATTAAAGCATCCTTTCTTTCCTTTCAGAGATAAAAGGGTTTTTAACTGCTTTTTACTTATACTGCTAGGCAGAGAGAAAACATAAATTCCTATTAATTTATTCTCTTTTGACGCAGCTCAGTTAACACTTCAATAACTGCAGATCCTGTAGAAACAGGTGGTCTGGTTTTGAGGAAGGGCTGAGCAAATCCATCCAGCTTACAAAGCCTCTCCACCTCTAAAGCAGCAAGATGCTCAGTGCTTTGGTTACCCTCAGCCAAAACAGACTGCACGTTGTAGTCTCCATAGCCCTTTTTGCCAATTCCTTTCATGTCTTTCAACAAAGCCTGCTGAACACAAAGAAGTGCTTTGCAAGGGAACAGCCAGGATGTGAGCCAGGACCTCTCCTCACACCCTTCAAACCTCACCTTCCTTAACCTCGTATTTTCCCAGCACTAGGGAGCACTGTCCAGGTAAAATACTGACTCAGTGAAACAACTGCAGATTCATTTTTCACTGCAAGTTCTTATTTTTAGCCACATGATTTCAGGGTTTCATGCAAGTAATTTGCATCTTCAAGTCGAGTCAAGAAAGAAGTTTTGCTGATGAATCCCTTAGTAACTACTTCTCCGTCCTCAAACACATTTTAACTACATTTGCTCAAAGTTTTGCAAACGAAAAGAAGCCATCTTATTTCCCCTGATAAAATTACACCAAAATTCAGCAAAGCTGGAAACCAAAACTATCAAAGACGTTAACAGGATTACATTCACATCATACAGCATTGGAAAAATTACATAATCTGCCTTGCATTAAGCTCAGACTTGCGAAAGGTTTGCATTCTTTAGGGGTACCTCTGAAAATACCATCAGCAATGCTTTCAAGGGAGAACAAAGAATTGTTTCAATGAGTCATAACATCTTGCTTTACATGTTAGCACTGTAGCTTTGTAAACCAGAAAGGCAGGTTTATACTAGCTGAAGAAAATGACAGCCAGAACATTCAGGAGAAGGCTGATTTAAATGTAGTTTTCTTCATCAAATTGAAATTATTCTTTTAAAAGCAGTACATACAGTACTGTATTTTAACATATTCATATTACTCTATATTTAGACATCAGAAATCCTTATCTTTCACACAGCTCACTGTTTTTTAGGTCCAGTGAGGTTTTTCTTGCTGGGTATTTTTTAATTTTCTCTCTTGTGTTGTACAAAGCATTGGAGGCCACATCAGAACTTTTACTGACATTATCTGAATTTAAATACAAAATCTCTGCCTCAGTAGGATGCCTGTCCCTCTGCTGAAGGAAAAGTGCTACAGGTAGCGAAGTCTCTTGTTATTAAAATAGAGTAATGCACTGTCTCTTTTAGATCAAGCAGGCATTATGATGCTTTTTTCCTGAAAATAATTCAATCCATACACTCTACCTCTTACAACCCCAAAAAACCTAAGGAAGATGCAGATGAATTCAGGCGCCTTTGCTCAGAAAAAGGATTTAGTACTTAGGTTGAACACAATCTTTGCCTTTTGAGATATCCATCAAAGAGTCCCCCCGATGCAGCATGTTTAGAGGCCAAATTGCAGTATTTTCCCAAGGTAAAAGTTCCTCAGGAGAGAATAAAATTATGCACAATTGCAGCACACAATCACACATGAAAGTGAGCAGAAACAGAGCAGAAATAGGTGTCTCCAAATAGCATTTTCTCACTTTTCTTTTTGGCCTATTCTTCCTCCTTACCTCAAGCTCAGAAAAGACTAGACACCACTGCAATTTTTCATCACCTTCCCCTGACAAAAGCAGCAAAGCATGAAGCTCTGAAACCAAAGTTCTTGGTTTTCAACATTGAAGACTAAGGACCTCTTATCCCCAAGGCAGTAGGCCACCCAGGCTTCAATTTGCCTACCACATTTTCAAGCAGAGAAAACTCTTGAAATTAAAAATGCTAAACATTTAAAAATATTCACCCAAACAAAACAGCTTAACCTTAACTTCCAGAATGCATGTCCAGACAGAGATGAATTTACATTACTGGTTTTTTATACATGCAAGACATTCCCCACCACAATCAGAAGTAAATACGCTCAGAAACTGAGAATTTAACACATACAAATGAAGAATCACAAGCTACCCTAAGTATACATCATTAAAATGAACCATCCAAAATGTACTATTCCATGCCTGCCTCTCATCTTGTATTTCAATGGCAGCAGACATGACAACATAATTTCAGAGGTTTCTGTGTGAGAACCCCTAGGATTTGTGGACACAGGCACAGACCGCCCTATCACAGCTCCCAAGAACTTGACATGGTATCTGACCTGCCTGGATGTAACAGACAACACTGAATTTTAAGTGCTATATTAAGATAGCTGTAGACCAGTTTAGCTTTCACTAGTGGTCAACCCATTGCATTCCACTCATAAAACACTTTTCCAGAAAAAAATATCTGAAGATGCACCATATTTTTCTGGTTTTGCAATTATTGTATCTGTCACAAATTTATCTGCTCAGGGGCAAACTCAAGAGAGAGCTACATTCCTAGGAGCATGGGCCCAGCCAGTTAAACATCTCCCCTTGTAATTACTGGGTGGAGTGCGCTTTGAGGCACTGTCACAGATAGATGTAAACTAATTTACTTGACTCCAAAACACAGAGGAAAAAAAGTTAAGAAACAACACTTTTAAAATGTTTGGCTTATAGGAAATTACTTCAGTTCAGTGGGTCCTTTTTGGGGAGAAGATGTAAGCAAGTATATTTATATTTATCATATTTATATTTATGGTATAGCAATGCAATTTGGACCTGCACACACATTAAAAGGAATGTTCTAAACAAGAATCAATGAAGAAAACACAGGGCAAATAGAGTAAACAAGTAATGGGAAGACAACTAAATTTTGCAAATGTAATTAAATATTAGTACTTTCAAACTGATCTCTCCTCTGCAATGAATGACACTTTACAAAATGGCAGCAACTGGTTCTGCTTAGAGGAATTCTAGCCATATAAATTTTATTTTAAAATCTATTCACTAATCCATCCCCTGATATTAACATTATTCAGTTCATTAGCATCTACATTCACCATATGACAGACGAGTTAAGCTACCATCAATAATGCATTTCAAGTTTTCACAGAAAAGAGCTTTTCTGAAGAACTGAATACCAATAAACATTTCCATCATTCTCATGTACTTTGAATAATTCTACACCTAAGAAAGGAACTATGACAATAGCAATGAAATTTTAACATTCAGAATACAACCACTCATTGGGAATGGTGAATATGTAGGTTACTATTGTTTTTCTACTTTTTGAAACTGCTGTTCACTCACAGTTGTGTGATCTTCTTGTCAGGAGAGGGCCCTTTACTCAGGGAGGTGAGCAGCTCCATAGTAGAGCACTTGGCAGAAGTGTTACCCTGTCAGAGAAAGGATGCTGTACTTACTTTTGAAACATTCCTTCTAAATAAAGTAAGCATCCCATTTTCTAGGTGATTTTCATGACATGGTTTCTGCAATTTTTTTTTCCCAGTCATTGAAATCTCTCTTGAAACCTTTCTCATATAAACTTGTTGCAATTTCAAAAGTCTATTTTTGCTGCTGCTTATTTTGGCATTCTTGGTTTGTGTTTTGTCCCTTTTCAGTTATTTTTGCCTTATGTTTTTTCTTTTGTCTTCCTTTATTTCTTATGTTTTATTACAGCAATATTTCACATGTTCTGTCAACGTACATACAAAATATCAACTGAGGAATAAATACATAGGTATAAAATTTTTTGTATCAGTCATCTAGTCCTGGTATGTCTGGTTCTATTCCTCCTATTTGTGATTTTGTGATTTCTGCCTTTGTGCCAAAGGTACATAAGCATCAGTATCAAAGCATCAGTTCTAACACTCTATCTTTTCCTATGGTCATCCACTTAAACACCTCTTTTAAATTAGGTGCTGCATGCATTTTCATGGATGTGAAAAACAAAAGTTCACTCTTAGAATATTTTTCAAAAGTTTAATAAGGGAATAAAAAAGGACAATGTCCAGCGCTGGCTTGTTGCTGGCTGTTGGACAATGAACACACTGGTATCTTAAGACAGTGTTATCTATATGCTGTTACCTTACTAAGATACATACATACTCATAAGGTACATACATATTCCATGCATTATTCAAACATTCTTGGTAGCTTTTGATGTAGAAACTTTCCTTTGTTTTGGTTTTCCACTCTGACATATCTACATGACATCCTCCTTATGAAGTCAATATATTTTATTCCTTCTTGTGACTTCAGCCTGTTGTTTCACACTTCCCTGATAATGAGAGGTTAAGTTCTTCTCTAATTCTCCTCCAGTGCTCTGGTTTGTGTCACAGTTATCACTTGGAGAGGTCAGTCAGCAGATGGAAACAACGTAATTGATTTATACAGTTTTCTCGGTTACACAGACATATTTTAACATTTTATGTTTTGCTAAGGCCTACAGTACAATATATTTATCACACTATTATTTCCATAATCTATAACGTGTATCCCTCAACATAATATATTCATCACACTACTATTTACATGGGCTATGCAGTGCTCATTTAAAATGAGCAGTTAGGTTATATTAGCAAGCAGCTAAAAGGGGTTATAAATTGCGCTATACTTACAACCGATAACAACATGTAAAGACTAATACACAAATGTATTAGTCATTTTTAACAATGGAGCATATTAAACTGATTGTGCACATCAGTTTTAGAGCAAAGGGGCTTAAAATTCAAATATATCACTTGGTTTGCTTAACTGCTTTATGTGCAAGACTGACAAGGCAGAGTATCAGGAAAGTGTTGAACTCTAAAAGGCTTTCAGAAAGAGAAATGTTAAAAATTAAAGATTAGACACACTATCCAACTGCTCAAGCATTTTACTATTACTTCAGCTGTTTAACAAAGAAGTAATGAAGTAATATTCTCGTTATAAGAAGTTGGCTCAAACTATTAGCTAGAAGAATGGTTAGAAGTTTTTTTGTGTTACATAGTTTGGGAAGTTTTATTAGGAGCAATAAGAATGGGAAGGAGAAAAGGTCAGCGTACATCTTGCCAATCCTTTACTTCGCCATTTTTTCATTCAGAATGAATAGCTGTACTGTCAGAGCCCAGCATACCTGCAGAAGCTTGTTTGTACAGAGCTCACTAGACTGAGCAAAAAACAAATCACCTTCTCATGTTCTCTCTCCCTCAGCAAAGCCCAAATTTGGTGCCCTGCTTACCACCTACTCTCTACTTGTTAACCTCTTCGCCTTCAAGCTGCTTCTTCTTTTCTTAGAATAATTATTTCTGCTGCTCTCTGACGTTTACCTGTGTCATCCCCTCATTTTTCTTCCCCCTCCTTTAGACTCCATTTCTCAAAGTCTCATCAATGTTCTGATCACGAAATCAGCAATTTATGATGGTAATTCCCAAGTAAATTCTCAGTTTATTTTTTAACCCTTTCTTTCTAAATCCCCATGTTCAAGAGTAAAGGCCACAATGTATAGAACATAGAGGCTTAAATCTTCATCTTGAAATCAATTCACACCTTAGAAACTTCTATCAAGCTCAGTTAAAAAAAATTTCAAACATTTCTTACATTTTCCTTCTTCAAAAGCAATGGTGCTAGCATGATTCTGTTTATCATCTAATTCCATTAATTAGACTCATTATCAGTCAAGAGATATTACACAAGAAAACGTTACAAGAAAAACAGTGGAACCTTCTCCGATGCAAAACTAATGGAAAAAACAAAGAGAGGATATATTTCTTGAAAGGACAGACACACCTCTCCTCCCCAGCTCCGGCATGGGTGACTCAGGGACAAAAGAGAGGGGGAAGTACAAAAAAAATACTAGGTCTCTCCATTCAACAAGTCTTTCAAAGCACCCACATCTTTGGAACTTTCCTCTTCCACCACAAACCCGAGGGAGTCCTGCCCCACCACAAAGCTGCTCATCATCCCAAAAAGCTTTTCCCAAACACTTTATCATTTTTAAATATTTAAAAGTTTTATTTCCAGTTTGATGAAGCTCAATTTCTCATTGAGGCAGACACCACCAAGTTACTTACTTCTGCAGTGGTGACAGACAGAAGGCAAAGGAATACATATATTATCCTGAAAAACGTATATATGTACATCTTTCATAATTTGATTGCTATCATGCTTCCCAGAAAACTGATGTCATTCTACTGGAAACTTAACTCTCATTTACATTTCTCACAATATACATCTGGAAATGCATATTAAAAAAACCTGAGGATTGACATTTTTAAAAATGCCTTCATTTTTTGTTTAAGAGACATTTCTGATTAGAGCAATGGAGGATACACTGCAAGCATTTTTGTTTAAAAAACAGTTTTCCAGTTTTCCAGATATTCTCATTAACAAATGCCACACAGACACACACACAAAAAAAACCAGTCAGCATATTTGCACCAGAACAAGTTACCCATTAGCAGGCCATAATGGCTGCTAATGGGGAACTCTATACACCTGCATTCTCTCCTCCCCCTTCTAGAATTCTATCCTGAAGAGATGCTATCCAGTGCCACACACTGCGTGGGCTCATTTTACTGGTGCTGGGCTGCATTCAACTTTAACAAGTATGACTAAAAAAAAAAAACAAAAACACCAAACCAAACACAACACCACCAAACAACGTAAAAGCCCCTGCATGGGAAAGGAAGGATGCCCACGGAGCCGCAGCAGCAGAGGGGAATGAAAAGGAGGTATCCATCACAGCTCCCAGCTCTTGTCACTCCCTGCTAGTGCTGTCTGGCCCCTCACACCCACACTCACAGCCAGAGTGCCTCATTCATCTGTCAATCAATTCCCAAATAATTCAGCTGTCAATCAGTTCCCAACTAGCTACAGATCCCAGCCCTGCATATTCAGATAAAACATTCCAATCCTTTGTGGGTTTTTTGTACGGTGATACCCCTGCATATAAATAAATACAAAACACAAGTGTCAAGTTAAAATAGCAACACACATAATTTACATTTAAAGTATTGACAAAACGTGCAAACCATTAATTCATTCTTTTTTGTGTATGTGTTTGTGTCACCACCAGTTGTTTCCCTTCCCCCTGCAACTCACACGGGATTATCACTGTCTCCTCCTCCCTGGCATCACTGCTCTTCCCTGACTGTCAGTGCCGTGCTCCTTAATTAGATCTACCCATGGTGTAACCCAGGGTGTACTTTCCCGAACCACTTCCCCGTTCCTTACCATTTCCCACATGCTGCCTCATTCCACAGAGCACTAACAGCACCCTCCATGCTCACACCCCCTTGTCACAGACACTGCCGCTTCTCCCAGTCAGCCATCCTTGATGGTTCCTGCAGATTGCACTGAATTTTCCCCCCATTATTCTGACACCCCTCTAATCTGTTTCTTCACTCTCCCCTGCCGACTTTGCCCTTGTCCTCACGTGAATAAGACAGGAAATTTCTCCACACTCTCGTATTGTGGGGCAGGTGACACAGAGACACATTTGATGGCTCCAAATGCAAGAAAATTGTTTTCAGTTTTGCTGCCCAAACTCAAGCATCAGAAACATCAGGACCTGATAGGGCCAGTGTGAAATAGCATCCTTAAGAGGACTTCACTGATAAAGTATGAAGAAATCTCTCGTGAGAGACTACAGCATCTTAAATGGGCTTATTTTAGGCATAGTTAAAAAAAAAAAAGAGAGAGAGAGAGAGAGAGAACAACACATCTCTGGCATGTTCACCATGCTGACAGCAATTGTAGTCTTTGCTCCAAGAGTTCTCAGCCAAAAGTTGCCTGGTTTTCTTTTTCTTTGACAGCCATATTTTTCCTTCTTTCACTCTTGGAAATAGTAAACTGATTTGAATAAAAATTTGTTAAATAATTAATTGCTGTTATAAATGCATATTATAAAGTTGGCTTTTCACAAATATTGAAATGAATGCTATATGTACAATGTGGGAAGGTTTTTCTAGTTTCTTTTTAACATGGTTAAGAAATGGTGATGTGATGAATATGTCTATTTTTGGGGTTGTAACATAGTGTTAAAAGTACAAAACTCTTTTTGTAACATCTAAGCCAGCCAAACCAGAAGACAGAAGAGGTCCTCCCGCATTCCTGAATTATCCAGACGAAGATAGTGGTGAACCAAATCTCCAAGAAAGGATTATCTTCTATTATCAGAAAATGGGACATGAGATGACAAGAGGCACCAACAAGAACAAGGAGTAATAAAACACTAAATTAGTAAAATGGGGCAGGTTGGGGATGGTTGAAACTAGGAGGGCATCTAAACTCAAAGGAATGTTTAAATAATGCATTAAGGTCTACTGAATATGTAACATACTGATCCTTCTAAACCGGAGTTCTGAAAGGATAGGGTGTGCACTTGGTGGGCCGAGATTCCCTTGCTTTTCTGTTTCTTAATTGCTTCTTTTTTATTTTTATTAAACTTATACATTTTACAAAGAAAGTGAACTTCGTTTTTCACAACTGCAGAGTTTGAAAGCTGATGAGCTGAAAATCTACAAAGAGAACAACCAACTCCCGTAGTGCTAACAATCCTATCCCTTGCACTTTCCGTTCAGGAAAGTCCCACTAGCTTCTCATACTGAATTTACAGCTATTTCCTCAGAGATTTCATTAAAAAGTCAGTATTACTCTGAACAAGTTCTTGGGCAAGGAACTGTCATGATAACACAGCCATCTCCCTATGAAAAGGTAAAGCACAAAATATTCTGTTTGGTTTTAAGGGAAACTATGGCATATTTTTTACTGCGATTTTCTTTCCCTGTGACCTCCATTCTTTTTCCTTTTCAGCAATTAAACCTCTCAAGTAGTGATGTTAATCACAGTGATTCAGGCAAGGACAGTACTTTCTCACTGCTTACTCTTCATTGGATCCCTAAAATGGGTAGTATATTTTGAAGTGTCTTTATGCGATATGGGAAAACTGCACACACCAGAGAACACAATTTGCATGTTCATGTTTTCATCAATAAAATTACCACAATCTCTTTATTTTTAAGAGATGTTTAACATGTCAAGGTTGTTGGGGAAAGATGTTTTTAATATGAAGCTACAAACCAATTAAGTGCTATACCTTGACTTGAAACCTATTCCTGCAGAAGGAATATTCTTTGATATGGAACACTCAAGAAACTGAACATCTTACACATGGTTTAATATGATATGTATGACATATATATATGCGAGTTATATTTTTATACATGGTGACAGCTGAGCTATGTAAGTTAACAAGAATATTCCATATAATGAAAAAAAAAAGAAAATTAAAAAAAACCTCACTTAATCAGCATCTCTGCAATACCTGTCCATGAAGAAGAATATAAAGCAGTTACATACATGTGCAAATCTGGATTAATTTCTTTACTGCCAGCTGATAAGCAGATTAGTGATAAGCACAGCAGGAGGATCTATACACAAACATGGCACACATAATTTTGCAGAACCAGATTCTTCTTTCTTTACATTTCGTACAAAACTAACAAATATGTCTATGCATTAACAAAAGTTGCAGAGATGTAAGCAGTTGACCCCTTAATGCTCATAGTCGTAGTATTGTGACTGAAAAAAGGCATCCTTGCAGCATCTCCATTATCAGACTCAAGAGGTTAATGAAATGCCCCACGCATACCATCCTTTCCTATACTCTATGAGTCCACTTACACATCTCAAGCAAGAAGGAAAACAGTTTTGAAAACAGCTTGCTGACTATAGACATGAAATCACAAACACATTTCACATTACGGAAAAAAAGGAGTTGATTATTACCAGAAGACAAAAAATATCTGTTTAGATTTTTCTCTGGCTATATGAAAATAACTCATTTACATTTAAATAAATGTGAGATTTATTACTGACTTTTAAGGCAGAGAATTTTAGATTAATGTTAGAAATAAGATTTTAAACCTTCAGCCTAAAATTTCCTCACAGTGGAGCTACTGGACTCATGAGCCTAATCACCTTTCTTTGGACTCAACAGCACAAAGGTCTCAGATACCTCCCAATAATCAGAGTAAAAAACTGATTATTACAATGAAAGCAAAATAAACTATGAAATGATTGGCTGATTGTAAAAACTCTTCTGTTTAAATCCCGAGCTTGGAGGCTCACTGGTTATATTCAGGAGTCTCCCGCAGAGAATCTCCAGTTCTGTTAGAGCTGCATCCTGCCACAGAGCACTAAATGAACCTCAAATGATCATGTTTTAAAGGAATTATTTTAAATACTGCATATGCCCAACACAATTCTTTCCGTGCAGGAAAGTCATGACATGTTCTGCAGAGTAGACCATTACATTTCAAACAGATGATCACTACTGTCATTTCTAACTTGCTCAAAATGTACTTGGTTATGTCTAAATCTTGAAGGTAAAATTACTCATCTCTGATCTGTGTTGAATACAGGACTTTTGGCAGCATTACTTTTATTTACAGTAAATTTAGCTTATTGGGTGATTTGGACAAAATCCTCTTCACATTGAAATCCAAACGTAAAAAACAAAACAAAACAAACAAACAAACAAACATCCCGCAAAACCTTTTACTTAAAGACAGGAGATTCACACCCTTCAGTTTTGATCTGATTGCTTGAGGATAAAATAATGTGGCTTGCTTAGAGTAAACCAGCAGCATATTCAGCAGAACTTAATAAAGTACTAGTGCCTAGGCTTCCCTTGGCACCATTTCTTAAATTATTAGGGTCTGCCTCTTCAAGTGGACCTCAACCATGCCCATACTCATGCCTTTGTCAATGGGCTGTTAAATGAGATATACCAAAGTAGTGCTTCTTGAAGCAAAGTTCTGTTGCAAAGTCAGTGACTCTCACTTTCCAGAATTAATTGTGACTAAGCACCCTTCCTTGTAAAATGTAAGGTTTTAATTTTTGCATCCTTTTTTTTTTTCTGCTGATATGAACTCCTGTTCACAGAACTTCTCTGCTGACAAGTCACATCAGGACTGTTACATGAGACAACACCCCAAACCATACCACAATATGTATCTCTTTCTATGTACATGTTACAATATGTATGTAAAATGATTTTTAAATAACCATATTTGTTTAAAAGCGGAGGAGGCTGTTTTGTTGTTTAGGCATCCTCCAAAATACTGATGCTTCCCAGCCAAGGTGAGATTTGAAATTTCATCCCAGGTAGCTAATAAAAGGAAGACAGACATAAAACTGCAAGATTGTCTCTTTCCACTGAAAGGTGAAGTTCTATATGAGGCAAAGTAGGTTTCAGTAAATCTTTTTCACCATAAAAGTCTAAATTAAACATTTCATTTCCTAACAGGTGTTAGTTTAGCATCCACCATGTTAAAGATTCACCCCAGCACTATTTCTCCCAGGCTGTGCTCCTCAGCCATCGCGTTGTACTACGTCTCAGCCATGACTAAGTATCAATGCATTCATTTATTTGACCTATTAGCTCTAGCTGAATTACCCACATAACAAATGTTCTCAAGGACAGTCTCCTACAACTTCCCAATTGTAACAAGTCCAGCAACTCTCACCAAGATACCAAAGATACTTGACATCCCCATCCCTCTGCTGAAGGGAGCATGTATGCCAGTCTACGTGACTGCTCCTGGGAGCATAACTCAGCTGCTTTCAATAAAAATAAACCAGGATAGCACAGATGTCTCAGTTAAAATTCACAAATGTAAAGGATTTTGACTTGTCATAGCCTGCTGATGTCTCAGTCAGAAACCTGCTGGTAATTTTAGGCAGGTATCCAATCAGTATGAAAATGAACAAGTCCCCCAGGTTGCAGGACTTGCACTGGAGTAGTGACCAGTTATCCCATCCACAGCACACAGCTAAAAGGTATTTGGTATATCCAGTTATGTAAAACATACGAAATTTTAACTGGAAATTGGCCATCTCCCAGACGGAGTTATGCTGTTAAAATACACGACTTATATCTAGATTGGGCTCGGGGCAACTACAATACTATGCCAGTGATGTACATGGCATTCATCCAGTTAATTAAGGAGGACTAACGCCAGTGGCTTTGACACTTCCAGGGCCCAGCCTGGACCTGCTGCCATGCAACACTCCACCAGTCAGTGACTGAGGTCATTCATGGATGAGTGGACAACACTATCCCAGTATCTTCCCTGCATTAAAACATAAATTTTAATAGAAAGTAAAAACACAGAACAGGCAACAAAATCTCACTGATAGAAGGATGATCAAAGATTATCCAGGCTAACTAAGAAAATATGGAAAATACTCAAGTTGGACACTGTAAGTTTGCCTGGTCCTACACACCCTCACTTCCTGCCAGAGTGAAGTAGTTCTCACTTCTTTACAGTCAAACTGTTCCCTCCTTTACAGTTGTCTGACAGCTTCTATAAACTCACCTATTACCTAGCTGTCACTCCCTGCCCAAGAGCAAAAACTTCCCCTGGGAACACTGAGAAGAAAGGTGACACTGATTCCATTAGAGAATCATAGAAAACTCAAAGTTGGAAAAGACCTTTAAGATCATTGAAATCATTAAGACCACTGACCCAGCACTGCCAAATCCATAACACTAAACCATGTGCCTAAGAGCGACATGTCCACATCTTTTAGATACGTCCAGGGTGGTGACTTTAGCACTTCCCTGGGCAGCCTGTTCCACTGTTTGACAACCCCTCCATAAAGAAATTTTCCCTATTATCCAATATAAAACTCCCCAGCACTACCTGAGGCCATTTCTTTTGTCCCATCACTTTTTCAGTCCCTTGTCATCAGACTTGTGTTCCAGACCCTTTCACAGCTCCCAGAGAAGTTTCCTTTCTCTGTACATGTTCCAGCACCTCAGTGACTTTCTTGTTGTGAGGGACTCAAAGCTGAACACAGGATTTGAATATTATCATAATCTGAAATAAGCTACTGACATTTCCTCAAGAAAGGCAGTTGATGGATTTGGGGATGTCACATTTTGACAAAGAAGCAGCATAGTATGAAAATCAAGTGTAGGCAATTGAAAGCAGCTGAGATAACAGAAACCATCACCTCCACTTGCACAGCTAGATTGAGAATGGGCTATGAAGGCTGCCAAGAAACACATTTTGCTCAGTTCAGAGTTGTTGGTTGAAGCAGAAATAACCTTACTCTTTTGCTAGATGAAGGGAACCCATCTGTTATCCCATTCAGAGCTGCAATAATCCAACTATTCTGGAGCTTCCATCTTGCGTAGGGAGACAGTTATTGCTTAGGCCAAATTATTTGGCTAATAGTTTTTGGAGAGGAGAGGGCAGTTTCTCATTACTGTAGCCCTAAGGTAATGCTTCATATATGTCCTCTGTATCACTCTGTTTTAGTCCATCATTACAGTTCTAAATCTTGGTTGTAAAAAAGACCTAGCCACTAGCAAGAAGAAAATCATAATATGTTTTTACAGAAACTAGACTGCACTTAGCACTAAATGTAAGAAGGCAAAAGTATGTTAATATTCAAGAATTGAGATGTTTGCAAATTTGTATTGACATCAGTCACGAAACCCAGTTCTAAGTTCTTTCCCTGGAGATGATAAATGCATTGCACATTTGACAATCACAAAAAAAAATTTTAAATCTCCATCTGAGATCATAATCATAATTTTATGAGTGCAACAAGTCTTAAGAGACTCCAGACTTTTCAGGATCTTCAGCTGACACAAGTAGAAGAGCCTCAATTGGGTTCACAGGGCAATTCATAAGATCTGTAAACACCTGGTGCTCAAACAACTGTTACAAAGCAGTTGGCTGTGTTGTTCCAGGTGACAAAACTAAAGAAAATGTTTGAAAAAGTTAGATGCACAGCTGTTGAAAGTCAAAGTCCAAGACATTGTTGGTTCACCAAACAGCAGAATATAGTAGGCCTTACTATGTTCCCATATACAGTGTTTGCTCTCAAATCTGTCACAAAGAAGAAAAGGTGTGCAATTCCACTGTCAAAACCAAGTGGCATAAGTAAGCTCCAAATACGTCACTGTTTGACAAATCAGCTGGTGATACTGCTGTTTCGACAGCACTCCATTGATTGTGTCCTAATCCTGCATTCACTGCACAAGCAAGATACTATTCAGAAAAACTGTATTTCACAGAAGGGCTTACATACATAACATCTACCAAAATAAGCACAAATTTTAGACCTAACAAACAAACTTGGAAGTTTAAGATTTCTGTTTTATGGAAAAGACAATTTTTGGACTCCAATTGTTTCATTAGTTTACTTGAGAAACAGAAGTTTATTTAAAATAGCAAGCAGAATATATGGCCACTATGGCTGTGAAGAGGACAAATATTTCCTTCTAAGCCATATTACAGCCATTATAATACCTGGTTTTGCCTGCTTTCAGAAGCCAGACCCAAAGAAGCTAAGATCAGTTGCAGTTAATCTGGTATATTCACACTGCTACCATTCTTGGAAAGTTCTGGGGTAATTAGAATCAGAAGTTACACATCAAAAGTCTTGTTAATTTATAGTCACCATATCTAGACAGGGATGAAGTACAACATTTTTTATATTGTTTACGGATCAACATGAGGAAATTCATGTTTATTCCTCACTCTCTCCTGGTTGCCTGAGTTACATCACATTGATTAAGCCTCCTTTCTGTAAAAATATGAGTTTATCCAAGTCCTACCCAAAGATAAACCAGGATAAAGTTCTGCAGAGCCACAAAGCCACCAAGATGGCCAGTGGGGTGCAGCACATGGACATACAAATATCTGGGTGAACTTATCTACATAGCAGAGAAGTCAAACGATCACAAGATGCAGCAAAGCAAATCCCTCACTGGAGAAGGACTAAGTGCACAAACAGGCTGCCCACAGCCACAGTTCATGGAACTTCAGCCATTAGAGAGACCCAAAACTCACCGGGGAAAGTTCCTGCTGTAACTTGAAGGAAGATAAACTACATGACCTCCAGAGGCTCCTTCCAGCTTTAATGATCCCATCACACAACTTAACACAGCCCACAGAAGACAGCCAATTAATGCTGCATCACTTTATCTGCATCCGTCTGAAATGAACTTGAATGTGACTATGTGGAAATAGTAGTTTGGGGCAAGGATGCCCGTATGCCCATCTTCCAAGATGTTGTAAGAAACCTTTCTCATACAGAAATTATTAAAGTAAATGTTTATAATTGATACAACTATAAAAATAAGGGGGAAATGGGAGGTAGTCTGTAAAACTCCCAACTGCTAACAGAGGTGATACAGACATCTAGTCAAGCATTATCAATACTTTTTAATTGAAATGGTTATAAACAGTACACTTACTGTTCCAAGACAATAGAGTATTGTTTCACTTTATATGCTACTCACTTTAACTTTGAAAATATTTTGAAGGTATAAATACACAAATTGGAAAATATTGTTATGTAATATTCTTGTGACAGCAGAGTGACTAATTCATGGTGGACACTCTCATAATAACTATTCCCACAAAAAGCACTTTATGTTCATTTTTATACTGCTTATATTTATATAAAAGGAAAGCAGGAGTTAAAAGAAGTTACACAAATCTCTTTTAATTGCAACTCTTAACTGCAGTGAGATATTCTAGTGTTCACCATCAAGTCAGCTTAACATTAAAGGTAAACATACCAGAAGATAGGTCATAAAGTCAATTACACAAAGCTCTGTTTACCTATAGCAAAATTTCCAGAAATGCTGCCTCTGAAGAATTTCCAAAGAGAATTGTTAAAAACTCGAGATCAGCAGCACTTGTCATGAGTTCTTTTCAGTAATTATTAACAGAAGACACTTAGTTTAAGCAGACTATTTTCAGTAAATTACTGTGCTGCTAGCAGGACCACTTTGAAACAATGGCACAGGCATCTCAGTGACCCACTTAAAGCCATTTCAGTCACAGCATGATCTGATAGCTTAGCATTAATCATAAGATGACTGACTTTGCAATTCTTACATTTACTTTTGTCTTTCATTATCTTATTCAACCAACTCAGCTCTATGTACTACAATGAATTACTACTATTGAAAAGAGAAACTTTTAGGTGAAACAGGGCCAGCTATAATAACCTCTGTTGTAACAGGACAGTGCTTCGACTTTCCACTGGGAAAGGCAATACCAAACTGAATTTGCTTACATTTACCAACTAAATGAGGAAAGAAGCCCAGTCCCAACAGAAACTGGAAACCAATCTTTCACTCTTCAGTAATTACTGCTTACTAACTGGGAAAAATTAAAACAGAGCCTTGCGATGACATAGAGCTGGTATCTCAGAACTTAGCACTGAATTTATGGATGTAATTTCTGCCGTCTATGTCACAGAGTCAAATCTGCTGGTTTTGAAACATTACGTTGACAGAGAAAAACATTTCTTAAGCACAACTTAGAATTAAGACATAGACAATTTTCTTACTAGAGCTTTGTAACTCAAGCAGTTCACAGCCAAATCTGCAGCTATGATTTGTTTCTCTTAAAGATTAAAGTTCATTCTTCATTTTTATATGGAAATGAGAAAGACAGTGAAAAAATGCAGCATTGAATACCAAATTCCAAGAATCTTCACCTGAATTTTTTTCTTTTTCCTTTTCCTTTTCTTCCAGCATGGGAGAAACAAGTGCTATCCGCCTATAAAGCTTAGGCAGACTATATAGCATCTCACAGTTCAAAAACCATCTCGAAAACAACAGTTGCAAGTAATTTAATTATTATTAAAATGTTAAAGCACAAAATCATTTAAGGCTAGTTGTTCCAAAGGCAATATGTTTCTTAGTTGTAACAAGCAGAGTCCTGGCTCATCATGGGCTAGGCACCATCAGAACTGGGTAAGTTTAGCGTTTAAAATGAAAGTTCCTTTCCTGCCAGCGAACTCCTTAGAATTTTATACTTTAATGCCTTTCAGGAAACATTTCTAACACTTCTCCTTTGTGTGCAGAAAGATGAAAGGAAACATTCTCAGGTTATGTAATTTCATGACTCAAGACGCTAAGATAGTCTCCCAGGGCAAAATACTATAACTTCTTTCATAACTTCATAACTTCTACTGTATAGGCAGCTAGATAACTGATGGCTTCTTCAGATTACACTTGTACACTGGTTTAAATAGGTGCAATCAATTAGCATGCAAGACATTTGTGTTAATAATGCACAAGGGAAGATACTTATCCTACTGGTCCTTCATTTTCTTATCTTTATAAAGCTGTTGGAAAGAAAATAAATTAACTCAAAACTTCAGCCCAAATCTGTGGTACTGCAGCCCCAGGCTCTGTTTTGGAAAGAAATATTGCAATAATTGGACTCCTCAGGGATATGCCAGAAAATCTTGATTTAAAGCTGTTGCATTAGGCATTGGTCCAATTCCTGTATAAAACAGGAGAACCAAATCAGGTCTCAATCAAAAAATTATGCTGTGGATGAGAAGGTCACTTGTTAGCTACACCATTTTCCATGGGCACGTTCCACAAGAGCAACACATTTTAAACACAAGAACTTATATCCAAGTGTTACAAACCAACCCAACTGAAGAATACAGAAGACTGTCATTAACAAATATTATTAACACTGTTTGATTATTCATCCATGTGGTGACACAATGCTACTGCCTCATTCAGGCCTCCCAAATTCCATGGAATCCAGTCCAAACAGTCTCATCTCAGTGGCACCTTGGGATGCACGAGTCCCCCATGTCCTCACATCCAGATCCTTGCAGTACCATGGAGCTACCCTGAGGCTGAGGGATTTGCAGCAAACCTGCTGCCAGCTTGATCAGGCCATGGCCATGCACCTGTGCTTGCCAGTAGCCTCTAGCATGGCAAGCCCTGACACATCCCAGCAAGGTTTGTTGCAAGCAGAGAAAAAGGAATTCTCATTATTAGTAAGCAATATCTATTAACATGAGCCAGTGCTCACCTTATACACTCAGAAGCACAGGTGAATTGATCCTAGGCCATTTCATTTCTTTAAAATTAAAAAGAAAAAAAAACAACCACCACTGGATGTTCCAGGACCCAGTAATGTATTTTTCAATTAAAAACTTTCTGTTTCTTAGAGAAATAAGCAAACAATATGCAAAAGCCAATTTGATTCCTAATTTTCTGGCCTTCAACCAGCACAACGGAAAAAAAGTCTCCACAGTGTATGAAACCAAAGTCACAATACCACATCTCTTTCTGCTAACCCACACTAGGAGGGCACTTGAACAGAAATCTCCAACTTGAGACACAACATACATGGTATTAAAGAAAATAAAAAAATGAAACATGCTCTGTGGAGCAGGAAATATGTTCACAGCTGCCCATTCTTCAAACCCCTTGGAGAGACCTGGAGATGTCTTCCTCCTGCTCCTCTCTATCCACACAGTAATAATAAAAGCAGTCTTTTTCACTATAAATTATTTGTACAATTTGGCAGCAGAACATATCTCAACATATGCAATTTAATTGTGGAACTTTCTTGTTGGTCACATACAAAAATAAACTATCAGAAATTTATGATCACCATTACTTTCTCATATGCTATTTCAAAATCTGCCAACTGGAGCTTGCAGTAAGAAACAATTACAAAGATCTTCAACTAACATTGGCACTTTTTTCTCCTTTCTTCATATTTTTTCATTTTCATTACAGAAAGAATAGTAATAATATGCATCAGTAGTAAAAAACATAAGGTGTTTTACACCAAGGCTAAAATGCCTTAAAAAACCCTAAAAAATTAAATTATCAGAAGTGTAAAAAATCTACTCCTTCTACAGCCAAACTAACAGGAATTGTATTTGAAAAAGCATTAAAAGCCACAACACAAAACAAGGATGACTAAAGCAAGCATAAATAGCTCTTATAAGTAATACCTTTTAAAAATGCAGCTAAATATTTTTGAACTACATTAAATGGCAGAATAAAACTTAATGCATCAACTCAGTGCTACAACTGGGGACAGAGAGCAATCATCCACTGTGACTATTGCCAAGCAAAACTTAGTATTTTCTTACTATTTCAATTTATCCAATACCCTTCATCATAAATATGAGCAGCATTATCATAACCCTTTACAATAACATATTCTTGTTCTAATTCAAGGAAATTAGGCTGCTAACATTTTGTTTCCCAATCTTTATTGTTATTGTGAGTAGACTTGGCTGCCTTCCAGATGCCCACCCAGTTACTCCCTCATTTCCCCACTTCAGCCTGACAAAGGCGGAGAACAATATTAAAAGCTCATGGGTCAAGATATGGACAGAGAAATTACTTCATCAGTTACTGCCCCAGGCAAAAGAAACAGCTTGGGGAATGGTGATTTAATTTGCTGACAATTACATGAAGGATGGTGAGAAACAGCAGCAAAACCTAAAATGCTTTCAATTTCTTCTTCCCAGGCTCAATTTCACTTCATTTCTGAATCCTGTATCCCCTCCACTCCCCAAGCAGAGGGATGGGTAACAGGGGTTGTGCTCAATCCACAACTGCCCCTCATTGCTACGCCATCCTTTCCATTTCTCCCCTGTTCCCCTCATGGAGGCCACCCCTGCAGACCCCACTACAAAATCCTTGCCATGTAAACACAATACAATTGTGTAAATAGACCACAGAATAAGCCTTTGAGAACCTGATGATAGTGTTTCATAATGATGTTATTCCGGAGGGTTGGAGGAGGAAAAGCTCTGTTTATAGGTTTCATAAAATTTAGATCCAGAACCAGAAATATTGTATATAAAACTTCCTTCCCCAAAATAATTAACCACAGTCAGCGGGGAAAAAAAAAATCAACTATTTCCTTTGTGTAAAATACATGTGTATTATGACAAGGGTCTGTTTTTCCCACGCACAGACTCAACTTTTGGAGCCTGCTGTAACTGCAACGCTTTACTGGAGATGGCTGGCAGTTTTAAGTAAATCTACCCTAAATAATGTTTAAAAGTAATAATATTAAAAAAAAATGAACTATTAATTAAATTAAATAAATATTGTGAATTATAGATCCTAAAATACATTTTAGTAGAGAACTGTCTTCCAAGTTCAAAGGAGGGCTTTTGCAACAGTTTTTCTATGACCTGTAATATAAGACCCCCCCTAGAAAAATTTGTAAACATTCCAAAAATCACTAAAGTGACAACTAATGAGAAAAGCCAGTTATTTGTGAAAATAACCTGAGCCTCTTGGTAAGACAAACTCTCTGAAAACACGCATTCTAACAACTGCAAAGGGCAAAGATCATCTATAGCAAGAAAATACACCCATTTTATGAAGTAAGGTTTGTGTCCTGACAAGCTGTAGCTCTGTATGGAATTTGGGCATCACCAGGAATAAGCAAGTGAACTTGAGATCACAGTGATGCAGTTATTAAGCAAGGGCAGGGAGAGAATAAAACAACCCCATGAACTTCTGTTCCAGGCATCCCTGTAAGAAGGTGGCAATACTTTCACATAATTGAAGAAATGTAACTAGTTCTTTGGTTCTGTGCTTCAAGAAATTAAAACTCATTCAGATGGGGATTTTTAAAAAACAAAGAGATAAAGTCTAGAAATCTTGTCACTTGGGAGGGGTCAAAGAGTGTTGAAATATTCAGTATATCAGAAAGAGATTAAAGGTGATCTTGTCTGTGCCTCCAAGTATCAATACAAGGAAGGCCTCTGACAGAGGGCTTTTAAGAACAAAAGATAGAGTAAGCTGAAATGGACAAAAGATATCTACACAAATTTGCAGTAAACATTAAAAAAAAAAACAGTGACCCTAACAAAAATAACATATCAAACAACCTAACAGGTGATACAGTAACATTTAATTTTAAACCTTACATTCTCATCACTGCCTTTTTAAAAATTGAGCACAAATTTCTGGAGAGCAATACTGTATATATCTAAATTATCACCAGCTAAGGAAGACAGAATGACTTCTGGGTCAGGACTGTTAACAGGATATCACCAAAATTAAACATTCACTGTAGTGGCCAATCCCAACTGCAGTGAAGGATGTGTGGCTGTCTCCAAACACATCAGAAGAATGTATATTTCAAAGCATAGACATTTGATGCACATGTTCATCTTTCCAGTTCAGAGCACTGCCAGCAGAAGGGCTCACTGACATTGAAGCTCTCCATAATCCTCCTTTAGGAATAGGCATGCTAAGGATTCAAATTATCATGTTGGAGGGGGATAGTTCAGGGCAGCGCAATTCTGAAGCTGAACATGACTGTAATGGAGGAGTTAATTTTTTTTTTTTTTCCTTGTCCAGAGGGGTGAAAAGACACTACTGGCTGGTAAAACTTGACTCCCCCTAAATGAAAGTATTGCCTCTGGTGGCAATTTTCTCAGATTTTCTCACTGTATCATGCAGCAGCAAAACCTATAGAAAATGTGGGATATGGGGTAATATTTTGTTAAAGCTGTTAAGGCTTACATTCACCAGAAGGCCCTGTGGGGAAGGCACAGCTGCAGGCTAGATGGTTGGAAGCCAGCTGGGTGGTAAAGGGGCAGTTATGAGGAGAAATGCATGGACAGCACATGAACAGGAAGCACTGCAGCTGAGCAGCCAATGGGCGCCCTTTTTCTGTTAAGTTCTGGTTCTGTGCAGTGGAGATTAAAGGTATAAAAAGGGGGGCAGTTTCTATAATAAAGTAATCTTCTTTGGATGCATAAGGGGGGTTGTGTCACTTTGTTCTCCATTGCTACAAGAAACCACCATGGTTCTCTCATGAGAAAACTTAAGCTAAATTTTACATGAAACATATCACACCTGTTGGGCTTTATCTTACAGGTAGATTGCATAATATCAGACAAAGTAGGGATGATCATTCAGTAAATACACTAGGCCCCTTTTTCCCCCTCTGCCACTTCAATACCAGATACCATTCTCTATTTCCAACAAGATACATCCCTTCATTAGTCCTTTTGTTTACAGCAAGAAAGCAGTACTGGATTCAAACACTGATGGATAAGAAGTGTTCTCAAACAAGCAGATACAGTGTGAAAGAGTTGGGAAAATTACTTCTATATTCAACTGTAATCCCTATGTCAAATAGCAATCCTGAAGATCTGCAGTTCATTCAGTGAAGGATAAAACAGAACAAAAGTGACAGCAGCTCAAGAAAGCAGTAATTTAATTTCAGGTATAAAGGAATATTCTAATGTATTTTGTCTAAAAGAAGATGAATGTTGATTTTTAAGCAGCTTTCTTGCTGTGCTTTTGCCAGACAGGTTGCTCTGCCGTTATCTGTCTCTGCAGGTTTATGAAACTGTGTAAGACAGTAAAAATGAGCTAAAGTATGGGTAGTTTTACATCATGATTGCTCCAAATTTGAAGCTGCATTAAAATTAGCAGAAACAAAATCCTTTTCCTTCACAGATGATGGGTGGACTTTACTTCCATTGGCACAATCTGCCAAAAAAGGCACTACCTTCCCTTCTTATGGATGCTGCTTTTTAAAGAATGATAAGAAATACTGAATTACTAAGATGAAATAAACAGGTGCAACTTCTGAGCTGATATTCTCAGACTTTATCCTCTCTGACAAATTTTAGTGTCTGTATTCCACTCACATTTATTTGTCCGTGTACTACCTGAAACCAAAAATTCCTTGTTCACGGTAATTTTTATAAGTCAGACACAAAGCACTCTGAGATGTCCACTGACACACTTCAACTTCCAGATGCAAGCCAATATGGAATTTAACTTGTCACAGCTGATGTGATCTATAACAAAAATAGATAATGGGTACTTAAAGACTGCATTTCAGTTCTTTCAAGAAGTGAAGGAAGAACTCCCAGGAGAGAACATATTTTGTCTAAAACTGGATGGAAACTAACTGTACAAATACTATTTGGGTTCATTAGCGGGGGTGGCTGTGTCAATAGTAATCAGCTCTAAATTTGCTTCCAAATTTTGAAAGGACTCAGATGAAGAATACCCTTCTTCTGGATCTCTCTGGCTGAGTGAGAGAGAAAATGAGGTCTTGCTTCAAAGAAGCCATGTACCTGAGGTCAAAACATCCCTAGCTGTGCTGAAAGCTACTGAAAGCTAGTTGTGCATTAGGCTTCATATACTGATAAGCAACAAAAGACACAGTCTACTTTCAACACAGGAGCAACAACAACAACAAAAATTCAGCCCTACAGTCTGTTTTCTTAAAGTAAGCCTTTTTTTTTTTTCCCTGCTGCAAAACAGAAAGAAGGTAGGTAGCAACTGGAAGGATGTCCCTGGAACTCCAGTCAGGAAGGAGACAGCCAAAAACGCATTAAATGGAGGCAGAGCAAAAGAGCAGAAAGAAGTAGAAGGAGAGACAGCACAGCTCTTTTCTTGCACCACACAAATACTGTGCCCTGTGTGAAACAAACAAACACCCTCTCTAGCTCTGTCTTCTCCTGCCTAACAGGGAGGGCAGGGCTAACATCTGCCTTCAGGGAGCAGCACATGAGCTTTGCATGTCTCCTGTGCCCCATCCATCCACTCTCACCCTCTTGTGAGACTCTGCGGAACCATTACCTGATCATGATGTGGTGAGAAAGAGCCTGCCTAACAAGCCTGTACAAGCAACCACAGAGAGAGGACAAAAAAACCCCTACACTCACAACACCTCATAAAAACAGAATAAAAGGGAAAAGAGAGCAAAGATGAAATAGGAACCAAAAGGCAAGCAAAGTGTGCTGCTAAGAAAGCTCAGAGAATTGCCTGTCAGGCATCAATTTATTGTGCAGGTTTATCCATATCTGGTTTTAAAACATAATTTTTACCTCCCCTTGGGTACTGCATGTAAGGCTAATTACAGAACAGTCACAGGCAGCTGAAATACATAGAACACAGCCTGGATTGGCTTTATATTCCCATCATACTATTTATCACCTACAAGAAAATAATCCCATGCCTTCTGCCGTCCCTGCCTACTCCAAGGCTTTCTGTTGCTACGCGGGTGAAAGAATGTCTTAGTATTTCACAAACAGAATACAGGGCAGAGTAATTTGTGAGAAGGGATCTAGAAACAGATGCAGGTGGCAGTCCCAGTTAGCTCAAGTAGAGAGAAAGGAAAAAATTTAATTGCTCTGCCAGAAAGTACATGCTGGTAACCACACATAATCTCCAAAATTCTCTGAAACAGACCCAGACATGCTGTTGAGATTTGTTTATTCACTTCTAAAAATGGATGAATTCTGTGTTCGTTTGTGGCACTGTGAGAAGCATACCTGGCTTTATGAAACTATAACCAGCACCCCATAATAATATCAAGACAGATTATTTCCACAGTGACACTTCACAAAACCTGTCATGAACCAGAACTGTAATACTATTTTCTTCACAGGCCCACAAACTACTGAGAAGTCCAGACAACAGCAATAAACCCACTTCTAAACACTGTACTAGCAGAAACTTTGGGAATATTCAGACCCTATCCAAAGGTTTCCTAGTCTGGCCTCATTTCAGCTCAGAACACATACACAAATAATGCACAAAAACACTGCTTCCTAGACATACATCTCCTACTCCCTTCTTCACTGGGACAACCAGCTCTGTCTCCACTGACCTGATTTTCCTGATACCTTGCTGTCCCATATCACAGGCAGAAACCACTGGAAATGCAGGTCAATATTAACAATGCAGAGCTGGAATCACAGAATCACAGAAGGGTGAGGTTGGAAGGAACCACAATGGGGTCATCTGGTCCAGCTGCCCTGTTTTAGCACGGTCATCCCAGGATTGTGCGCAGGTTCTGAAATAGCTCCAGTGAAGGAGACTCCACAGCCTCTCTGGGCAATTTCTTTAGTGCTTGGTTACTGCACAGGGAAGAAGTTCTTCCTCATGTTCAGGTGGAACTTCCTGGAACATTTTCAAACTCCTTAGGTTTAATGAACAGCCAATGGAAATCTGCAAAGCCATGTGCCACCAGGAAACCATACCTGAAAATCCTAGCCTTAAGTTTTCAGGAAAATATACCAGGAAAACTGAAAAAATACACCACTTTTAGGATTTAAAAATGTAGACTAAAAATGTGAGTTCATATGATAATATATTAAATTGTGTGGGTTTATGTTAATAGTGTATTTACATGTTAAATTAAGTCTCTTGACAGAAATTATTGATACATGAAGTAAACATTATGGTATGTGCGCGTGCACAATTGCCTCTAAAATTAAAAGATTCCACTGAACACCAATGTTTTGAAACTTCTACCCCCAAATCCAATTCTGCTAGAACATTTATGTTGCTTTTTAAATTGTCTCAGCATCTTGAGAAAATTACACACATATACATATTTTTCCAGGCTCTTGTCAAGGTCTTTTTCAACAGAGGAGAAAGTGATAAAAGTTGACCTTTAGTCTTTTGAAATCAGTGCAAAATGTGACATTTAACTAAGCTGTGTGTGTAAAGATCCAATTCCAATTTTTTAAATTTACATCATATCAGCAAAGGTGACTGACATTGTACATCACATGGACAATACATCTTTAAATTTCTTCCCATTGCCAACCAACTCACAAGAATTCTAAGTACCTTCTGTTCTTTCACAAGGGGTTCAAAACCCTCTTGCAGACTTTTAAGAATGGCAGCTCAGCAGTTCTTCAGCACACTTGCACTTTTCAGCTACCAATCTACTGGATAAAGGCTCTGGTCTTTCAAATACTTTTTAGATAGATAGATAGATAGATAGATAGATAGATAGATAGATAGATAGATAGATAGATAGATAGACAGATAGATCCCAGAATAAATTACATTTATTTTTATGTACTGTATACTCCTTCATATAAAGGATAAAAAAATTTTTGAAAGGCATTTTTACACTGTGTGGTTTTTTACTTCTACTTAAGGCTTATCTTTTCAGTAAATATTCAATAAAACCAAATAGCTACAGAAATATGCAGGTGATTTGCACAGAACATACCCAGATGCTCAAAAATCCTAGAGATCTTAGATTTCCAGTTACGCACTTTATTCTCTAGTTCCCTAAAATCTCAAACTTGCTCCGGTTCTGTAAAGAAGAGAGATAATGAATTTTTTTGGCAACTTATTAGTCTGCTGAACTTTAGAGTGAAACTTGTTCTTGCTGACAACAGGCTACTGCAACATGAAGGTAAAATTAAAGGTTGATAGGGGAAAAAGAAAAAAAACAACTTTTTTTCTACTGTCTGACAACATTATGTCAAAACAGTATTACATATTTTAGCATGCATTTTCTATGATGGATGATAAGCCTATTCAGAAGGCTGCAGAGAATATTTGCCCATGTAATAAAAAAAAGTGCTCTTAGAACAGGTACAATGCATTGGAGCAATATTTTTTATTTGTAAACTATTGCAATGACATTCTGTCCTGGGGTGACTTTATGATGCTGAATTGTATTCCCAGTCATCTGTTCTGTTTATGCTGGACATTAAGTTGTGCACCTTTAAGACTGGTTCCGAGAGTGAAGGGAGGAATGAAGTGCACAGTTTGTGTTCAGAAACTGCACTCACTCCTCTGCGTTGCTTCTCCCAGACTGTGTTGTCGGCAGCATAGAAGAGGGAGAGAGCTCTCCTTCGCTTTTTAGTTAGGTTTTAGCTAGCTGAGGCAGAGAAGTTTCCCAGATAGTGGCTTTTCTTTTTCTTGGAACTGACCAGCTCTGCTCTGGACTGGAAACCCAGAAAAACAGCGGGAGCTCACACCCGGGCTCACCAGGGCCCAGGATGTGGGATTTTCCAGCTCAGGAGGGACTGATAAGAACTGAATGAGCCAAGCTACACCCCACAAAAAGGACTTTCTGAATTTTCCATCTCTTCAGAACAAGAGGTTCCATTGTTTAATATTATTCATTTTTTTATGCTTGTTAAATAAACAGGTTTTCCACTTTTCCCTAAGGAAATCTTTTCCCAAACCAGTAGGGCAAGAGGCCACTTGAATCTGCTTTCTAGAGGCACCCCTTTGGAAGTTTCCTCCCAAATTTTCACTAAGGCAGGGGAAATACACATCCCAATTACTAAGGTAAGAGTGGCTGCATTAAATCTGCCATCAACAGAGATGAAAGTCAATACTGAGCCTGGCTATAAATCACAAAGTAACATAAATGCATGAAGCAGGCAAGTAACATTAGTAATGTATTGGTGATAGCATATAATCCATGGATGTGCCTTTTTATTTGAAGAAACAACATCTCTACTCTGCACTACACTTCAGCACAAACATTGTTAATAACAAGTCCCAAAACATGGCATATATTAAGGGAGTGAGGCAAGAATGGTAGATTTAAAAGCAATTATTAAAGTATTTCTGATGCAGAGGAGTGGGAAAAGAAAAAAATTAACAGGCTGAATGAATTATGACCTCAATTTATCATGTTACACTGTATTCTGCAATTATTTATCACATTTACTATTCATATACACTCTGTTAAGTGAAACAAGATGATAAAACTTTCCAGCAAGATGAAAAATAAACTCATCTTTTGTAAATCAACAAAGGCAACTAAATTTTCTTTGAAATATTCCTATTTTGCTCATCCAAGGAACATTTTTGCAAAAGATGCAGAGACATTAGTATCTCTGACTGACAAACTGCAGAGTAGTTCTGAGAGGGCCTTTATAGAAGGTCCTTGATAAAACCCACTGACTTCAGCCAGAGGTCCTTGTGCCTGTCTTTCAAATTACAGGGCATTGCATTGCAGCATTCAAATGCTGAATGCTCCCTCATCCCATTCACTGTGGGGTTGAGGGAGTATTTGAAGGAAGTCAGCAGGTACACCTTCTCTGCACCCCACACGGTTTAAACAGGAAAGTACTAGCAAATTTTCCGCTGGGGGCTCCTTACTTGGAAAGAACCTGGTAGGCTTTGATCCAAGAAATCCAGCTCCCACACCCTCCTTCCCACAGTGCCTTGGCAGAGTGGGGAAAGGGAGTGGCTGGGACCAGCCCTGTTCTAGCCATGGGCATGTAGTACACAACTCCTCAGGGACCACTGCCAAATGGAGTAAATTAAAGTAGACCTCAGGCTACCTTACATAGGGCTGGGACAAGTCAGGAGAGGAGAAACACGCAGCTGTAATCAGGAGGGACTTCAAGAAGCACTCTCTTAATCAAAGACATTTTTCCTCCTAATTTCATAAGCATTACAAAGGTCTGCTTAGCCTATCTCCATCCTACCTGTCTCCACAGCCACACTTACAAATACCAACAATTCTACACTGGAAGAAGCATAAATGAGAAGGCACATCACCTTTGCTGTGTCATTCCTATTTCTACTATACTCAGGATTTGTGGATCTTTAAAAAAGGTGCCAGAGTTAAAAATTCAACTGCAATACTAGTGCTGCTGACCCTCTCCTCCAGCCCAGAAGGTGCATCAGGTGTGTAACTCAAACCAGGCTGTTCCTGACACCATGAAGCTCAGCAAGCCAAGTACCAAACTGGAGACAAACCAACTGCTACCCTAAAGTTCTACAGCCTTCCATAAAACTGAAGCAACAGCTTCAGCAACAATGGAAAACATTGATTCAATGAACTTTTTCTGTTTCTAGGATTTTGCTGCCTGCATAGCAGTTGTCAGGAAAGGCAGTTAATACCATTTACAGTTTCAGTCTAATGCTTCATTGTCAGAATGACATGACCACAAAGATTACAGAGCACTTTTCAAATATGAAAGGTCAGAGCTAATCTAGTAAGAAGCCATTATAAATGGCTTCTTCAAAGCCTGATACCAGATTGCAAATAGCAATGAGTTCACTTCAAGGAACTTCCTGGAATCACAGATCTTTTAAGTTGGAAAAGATCTCCAAGATTATCAAGTCCAAACTGTGACCAATCTAAATCATACCACTTACTGCCCTGTCCAGTCACTTCTTGAACACCTCCAGGGATGATGACTCTACCACATCCCTGGACAGCCCATTCCAATGTTTGAACAACATTTCCATGAAGAAATTCTTCATGATGTCCAACCTTGGGACAACCTGAGGCTGTGTCCTAATTGCCTGTCCTAATTGCTAGATGCATATGAAGCGGAAGAGTCTTCTAGAAACCATGAGTTTTCTAAAACCTTTCTAAAATCATGGAGTTGACTTCTGAGAAGTAAATGTATAAACATTTAAAAATGAGAAGGGACACTGAATGCAACAGTGTAGTGGAAATTATAAATATCGGATGCCTAAGCCAGCAAACTTAAATTTCAAAATTAATTCTGCAGAGACAGATCTGTCCACAGCTGTAGGCATTTTTTAAGAGGAGAGAGGCAAGGAAGTTGGCAGAGCTGGTGGGTGAGGTTTGTTTGCATATTTTTTTGCTCTGCTCCTGTTGTGTGGGTTTGTTTTAAGACAACCATTTTTCTTTTAGTTTAAATAAAATCACAGATTGTCTTGGTTTAGAAGACTGGTATCCGCTAGGGAAAGCTGGGGTTTCCTTAGAATGGAGAATGCAAACCCCCCTCCCTCCGAATTC
>VYXD01010253.1:119027-132183 GCA_013397195.1 Hylia prasina
GTTACCTCCGGCCGCGGACCGCGCGCGCGGAGCAGAGCAGTCACAGTGCCCGGTCGGCGCGAGGCTGCCTCCTCCGGCTGCCCACGGCCGTGCAGACGGGCGCCGGCAGCGCTCGTCTCCTCCCCGTCGGGGGCGGAGGGATGGAGAGAAGAGAGACCCAGCGGCCAGGCAGCGCCGGCCTCCTCCTGCCGGCCGACGGGAAGGGTTCCCCGGGGCGTCTTTGGGGCGGAGAGCGGAGGAGGGCACCTGCTCGGCACCGCGCCGTATCATCGTATAGGACCTCATGAGTCGGCGTTCCAGATCCGGGCCCGGGCCCTCGTTACCCTCTGCCGTGGGTATCTGGCGATGATATCTGCCCCGGCCCGCGCCCCTCGGCTCTCCCCGTCGCCGCCGGGCACCGCTGGCCGTCCCGGCGGCTGCGGCTCCGGTCTCCGCGGCAGCACTGACCCCTGGGGGCGGGGCCGGCTCCGCTCCAGCGGGCGTCAGGTCTGCGAGCGGGTTTTGTCTCGGCACTTGACAAAGAAACGCTTCAGAAGACACCACGAGTGAAGGGTTCAGCAGAGTCTGAATTTTCGAAAGTGCCCTAGGTTGTAAGTCTATTCTCCATCATGCTGTTAAATACTGAGCTTGCTACAGTTATATTCAATTTACAAAGCAACGGCTCTGTAGTATTAAAAACAAATAAATAAATTTTATAAAACCAATTTAAAAAATGGAAACCAAAATCCAATCAACAAAGGAGGAACACGAGAGAACCTCCAACTGCTTTTCCAGTTTCCATCCATAGTTTCTGAAGCACACAACAATCCACCTCTGTACTTTCATCACTGCACATACCTATACTCCAGGATTTTCCCCTCTCAGGTAAAAGAGGGATCACACATGTTAAGCCGTGATCCCACAAGTGCCCGTGCATTGACTTAAATCTGTATGCATGAGTCTTATTGAAGAAGTTCACGTGTGAATTTAAGAACATGCAGAAGTGTTTTTCTTATGGTCACTAACTTGTTCATGTGGCATAAGAGAGGGGCACAGGGAAATTATGTTGACAAACCCTGCTAGGTGGGTAGGTAAGTCTGCTTTTAAACAGCTGTCCTAAATATGACCCTGCTGCTCCCAAGAAATACTGCTCTCATTTACATGTTTGAATTTGGACCTTGGGGTGTTAGGATCTCTATATCCATCCTGTAGCTGCAAAAACAATACTCCATGAGCACTGGGAAGATCAGGCAAAACCCACTATATACCTTCATAAAAATAAAACCTTTTGAAAGACCTAGAAAGACTTATGAAGACTAGCCAAAGTTTAAAAATTGAAGTTCCTAACCATTTTTTCCTGGGCAATATGTACCTTATCCTATGAGAATGCCATCCAGAAAGCACAGAAAATTTAGGAAATTTACTAATGGCTTTCTAAACACATTTTTCAAACAGTTCTTAACCCCTCTGACAGCAGACAATTTTCTAGAGAACAGATGGTTCTTTTCCCCTCTCTTTAGTCTATTTAGATCCATATGTCATGGGCATTGTGACATAAATTACCCCCTAAGCCAATCTAAGTCATTATAGATGTGTAAACACTGGTTAATCAAGTGAGACGGAGGGCTCAAAACTGCTTCAAAATCTTTAATTATAATTTTAAGTGTTCATATAGATACAATCACAATCCCAAAGCTGAGCAGTTTTATCAATACTGCTCTGGGTTATATGTTTCTTATAAGCTGTCCAAGTGAACTATTTGAAGATCTATTTTGTGCTGCTGCACGTTAGCTGATTGGTCCATGGGGAAAATACAAAATATGCAGTCATACTCAGTTGATGCCAGTATTTAGAGCACAGAGAATTTAACTCATGAACTTGTCTTTTAGCCAGCTACTGCCAACAGCTAAGCACTCGATAAAGCAGCAGTACCAGAACCTGCTAGGTGTGGAGAAAACCTGGGAGGGTATTCTTAACTTAAGAAGTCAGAAAATCATCCAGGGGAGCAGAGGAAGAGGGGAGGGAATATATGTGATCTATACTATGAACCAGAATGAGCCCTGAAAAACTTGGGAAATCAAAACAACCAGGAGGCAAAAAAGTAGGGCCCAGTCTTTCCTTGGAGCTCCATGTTACAAAAAACCAGCCCTGCCTCAGTATTTCAAGTATCAAGACCAGCTCACAACCTGTGAAGATCATGAGATCTGTTTTCCAAATCCTTTAGGAAACAGCTCTGTTTTACTTCTCTCTACATAAAAAAACACAGGTCAAGCACTGCAGAGGGAAACTCATTGACATAAGCTCTCATCAAACAAACACTTATGGACATGTTTAATTCAGGCATGTATGTACAGGACGAGGGCATAAAGGCATTTTTGTCTACTGCCTGTTTGATGAAGTAGCCAGCAGAACTCACTGCAGCCTCTCTGATCCAGTACACCCTCATTAAAATGTTCCATTTTAGATGTAATGCAGTATTTTTAATGAGGTTGTTTAAGCAATGCACCACAATGACACAACAAGGACTCCTGTACATGAAGTGACCTATTATCTACATTTTAACATATCAGCAATTAGACTGCCCAAAGGACACAGGGTGGAATATCTGCTTTCTCCCTAATTTTTACACAGTTTTGCTCACAAACATGTGCTGTCAGGAAGTTGATCATGTAGTAAGAGTTATGATGACTTGTTTTAGCTGTTACCAGTATCATTTTCCTATCACTATTATCCATTGATATGTAGGGATGCAATCCCTGCATCTTATCCATGTGGGCTTCCAGAAAATGAGAGGAAAGTTTAAGGGAGGCACAAAGCATACTCTTCATTTTTCGTTACATGTAAAAACAAGTCTCCTGGACTCAGTTCCCTGCTCAAACAATGAGCGAAGAAAAAACACTGAGGTCTAATGCAACAAGATTAAAATGAAGACACAGAGAAACAGAACATACTTTCTGGGCTACGTGTACAACCCCGAACGCATCTTCTATTAAAGAAAAAATCATTACTGAGACAACTGTTCAATAGTTATTGTCCATCAGGGTCTCTGCGCTTTACAGGAAAAATAAGGTACGACTCCCTCAGCAGCACTGCACTGCTGTAGTTTGGCACTGCCCACCTGCCCAGGCAAACCTGTCCTCAGCCCTGCCACAGGGGTTCTCCACAGCTTCAACAGGCCATTAAAAACTCTACTTATTTGTGATTCTTCCACCCAAAAAGAGGAGCAAAGCAGGCAGTGGAAAAAGAATACTTCCCACATAGCATGTTACAGTATTCAGAGGCAAAGTTTGTTACAATGGTGCATGAATTGACATTTCTCATTTCACTAATGAAAGGCTTTACTTACAACACTGTCAACTACTGATATGTCTGGATTCTGTGTTACTACTACACATTGGCCATGTATGCACCCACTGCACCATTAAAATCTATAGTCAAAAACACTGTGAAAATATATTTATTCAGATATTCATCAGTTTTATATTTCCTGCAATAATGTTGACATTTTTGTCAATATTTTTGCAAGAAATATAAAACATGCTCTACACAATACATTTAGAGTCCTTAACGTAAGACATGCCAGTTAAGACCACTTAATTACAAGAAATGTTACAGAAAGGCCAAAGTTCAGATCTACAGCCCAAGAATAACCCAAAAGAACCACACAAGCAAACAAAACAAAACAAAACAAAACAAAACAAAACAAAACAAAACAATCTTGGAAGCCCACAAAGTAAACTTGAACAGCTGATTACATTTATTAATAAGATTTATTTAGTAATTCTATAGCAATAAATACCTTGAGGTCCTCTGAACTGACATGGGACTGAGTGACAATCAATTCTGATTTTCTTCAGATTTTTACAAGACCCCAGAAGATTGCAACACTGCAGACACACACTTAACAATCAAGGAAATAATAAGCATCTCTCATTTGCTGATTTTTTAAGAAGAAAACATGACATTAACTATACCTCCTCCGTGCCCCCCAAAAATATAAAATAAAGCTTTCAGGATATTTATTGTAAACTATAGAGCTAAAATTAGAAACTGAAAAATCTGTACACTTTTATCAAAGCAAGAAAAAAAATCTCATTTTAGCTACTGTTTATTCAACCTGATTTTGTGTGCGATGTGGTTTTATGGAGTGTCTGTCAAGCCTTTGATAAGTTGCCCCTATGCAAAGAAAAACCAGAAGATCCTGTTCTATTTTGCTTATGCTTAGCTTCCTCGGCAGAACTTATTTAAGTTTTAATAGTAAGGTAATTGGGTGGCAAGATGTAACAAAGTAATCAATAGGAAACAAAACCAAGCATTCTCTTCATGACTTCAAGTCATGCTCTTGCAATTTAAACCGGTACCTTGTAGCCCCAACCTGCAAGAAAAAAAACAGAGGCTGTGAAGGGTTGTGGATGTTTGGGATGCGATCTTCTTGCAGAGAAGAGTTTTTCAATGAACACTACTGTCCTGGTTTAGGACAGATTAGGGGAAAACCCAGGACAACTACCTAGGGGATAAACAGTCACTTTTAATAAAGCACAACTGTGTGGATCTACGCTTAAACACAGAAAGATTATTGTCTCTAAACTGCTACACTTTTTTCTATTCCACTAGAATAGCTCCAGATGTTCATCTTTAGGGTAAGACAATGAACAAGAGTAAGCCAAAACCTACATCTCAGGGAGCTGGTGCTATGCTTGTTCCAAGGCACCAGATATACTCTGATATTCTTGTAGAAAGCAGCTGCTCTGAATACACTTAGTGAAGGATTTTTTTATCACAAAGACAGGCTAGCCATGCTGGCTGCAAATGACAGGACTCAGGTAACCAGTCTGCTGCCTTCTGTGCCCCACATTGTTAAAACACAACAGAAACCCCATTTGTTTGTAACCATCACCTCTTCTTTTCCTCTCTGGCACTTCCTGGATGGAAGTTTTGCACATCCTCAATACTGTTCCACTGAGATCAATTAGAAAGATGTCTACAAATGCCATGGCAATAAACCCAGGGACACAACAAACCTAAGCAATGACCTAGGCAAGGCAAACACAGACTGAGAGGACTCCTCTCAGCCAGAACTCCAAGTCAGATCAGGGAGACAACCAGTCAAGACCTCATTAAGAGTGACATAGATGTCAATTAAGACAAACATTTTATATCAGAAGCATTTCCGACACATAAAATAAAGTGTTTATATATACAAGCCATCAGTAGGAAGTTTAGATGGAGAAAACAGCTGACTACTTTTATGTTTAATAAACTTACTACTGTGAACCTTACTTTTTATAAATTCAGGTCTATTTTGTTTGCAGATATTAGATCTTCATTTATTCTCTCTTCTGATGTTTGGATATTACAGCCACATTCTCAATTGAGATCATCAATGCTAATCCTAAACACAGTTTCTCATTAAAATCTGTCATTCTCATGTAGATAATCTCAATTTCTACTATTGTGAGATGTATACTAAAATAGTGTCAGCTGTAGTATGCATGAACACTTCAAGTTTTGGACACTCCGAAAATCTAGAGAATTTCTAATACAATTTGTGTGAAGAATTGCCCTTTCTGGATAAGCAGCGCTCTTTAGCTGAACCTTGAAAGCAGAAAACACAGTTATTGTCTAAAGAACATCACCTATTGTGAGCTATGATGAGGGGGAGGTGATGGGATCTACAGGAAATTGTAAGAAATAAATCTTTTTTCAGTGACTACACTTATGTATGTTGATTTCAAAAGCAAACAGATTCAAATAGCTCCCTGCAACTGATTGAGGAAATAACCAGGTTGTCATATATCTTGTAAACTCAGATAATTAATATTAGAAGATAGACTAAAACATGTCACATGTAGCCTTCCTTTAAAATTTCCTTTTGGTAGCAGGTGACTGAGAAGGATTCCCTCAGGCTCCAACATCAGCCTCTGATTTTGAGTGATGCTGAGCCTGCAGAGGGATCATTCCAGTTCAAAGTCAGTCAGGACCACTAAACTGTCTAATTGATTTCATGTTGATCACATTCCCTTCAATATGCGGGATGTTTCTTGCTGCAGAAGCCAGAAACTCACTCTAATAAAGCGTATTTTCAGGAATTATTAAGTCAGGCTGAACAACAGGACAATCTGGCAAGTTTTCCCCTTTTCTGGGAGTTTCTAAGCATCATTACACCTGACTGACATGTTTCTGTGTGTATCATTTTTTAGCCTTTTTATCACTCCTTAAGAGATATTTTTTAAAAAATTGTAAATGGGACCTGCATGGGACAGGAAGTCTCTTAATAAAGCAAGGAAATTACAGAACACATCTTGCATTCAGAATAAAAATTATCAGCACCCAGTGTTTTTCAAAGAAATGGATGAGGTAATAAAGAGGTTCAGGGCATTTTTGAAGTCCTGGTACTGCTGCCTTTCATATTCTCATAGTGTATGTCTGACACAAGCAGTACAACTATATCTACTGCTCCTCATCAGTCTGTATAACAGTCTAATTGACTGCCACCCCACTTCTGTGTTCAAGTTACTTGGCCATGCTAACATTCAGGTAGCAGAAACAAAAAAGGAAAACTCAATTTCCAGCACAGGAGAGGAGAGGGGAGTATACAAGGAAAGTGAAGGAGAAAGAGGAGGAAGAGGAGAAAGAACATTTGATTGTTGATGGGATGAGAACTGAAAAGTAAGTATACCATACAGAGGTGAATAAAAATAAAAGCCACTTGGAAAGTAAAAGCCACTATAGGAAGCACATCAGAGAAGAGAGAAATAAAAGGAAAGGTAGAGGAAGAGAGCATATAAACAGAAAAAGAGGACGAAAGTATTATAAAAATGCTCTAATCAGGAATTTCTTCTGTAGGAGCTTGGCCAGCCAAGCACGGATAGAAACAGAGTATCAGATGAGGTCATGAAAATTCAAACAACTTTGATGGACTTGAAGTGCAAATGAGGCTTGCACAGGTCTTATCCTCGGATGTAACATTTTGCCGTGAAGGCAACAGGAATGTGGTCTAAGCCCCATGGGTGTTCCTCCCCCTTCATCTGCTTCCACAGACCTCCTATGCTCCTCAAAAACCCAAGCTGCACTTGTGGCCTGGCCCCCTATGTTGCTGCAGAGTAAAACAATTTTTAAAGGTGAGCTTCTGCTATTTCCAGCAAGGAACTGGTAACCTGTCTCACTGTAACTCGTCTTAAGGAGACATTAACATGGGTTAAACAGCAAGGTTTAGCTCTAGGTTGCTCATACAATATGGTTTTGGGGTTTTTCAATGTTTGAAGATTCTTTTCCCCCGTATCTGAACATAAAAAATGAAGGAATTTGTCATGAAGCCAAGTATGTTTCTGTACCTTGAAAATAAAAATGGGATTTTGTCAGTCTTGGAGAACAATGTATCCCACATTAGATGTTCATAGGTGATCCTGAATAAATCCAAGTGTATGCCTCTTTTTAGCACGCTAAATATTACGTACAAATTGATTACACTATGGGCATTAATTTATTTTCCAGCACACAAAAGTAGGAATGTTGCAGCTTACACAGCTGTAAAATGCAGTACTATTCTCATATATGCATATTCTCAAACTCACCACATTACAGAATAGATTGCCAGGGACTGATACAGCAGCGCTCCAAGGATATAAGGGCTCTGTACACAGCATCTGTGAAGAGAAGATTAATGAGATTAAGCCATTCCTTCTCTATTAATATATCTACAGAAAAGCTTTTTCTTTACAAACTTATAGTGTTCCATATTCATAACACCAAGTTCACTAATAATTTCCATTGTTGCTAGTAACCATGATGAATTTTTAATTTGCTTGTACATGTATTTTATATCATATTCATGCCATTTTGATAGGGTCTGCATTCCTAGGATCTTAATTCATTGCCAGAACAGCATACCTGAAATACCATTTTGAATGGCTGTGTACTTACACCTTGAAGTCTATTAACCCAACTGATGGTTGTTGCTGAGTTTTGCACCATTCCTTGCATATTTATAAATGGGTGTTTGTACAGACTATAATGCTAATCAGTTTACCAGTTAAAAATAAATGTCGTATTTCTGTTTGCTGCTGTCTGTATCATTAAAAAAAAAGTAGAAGTCTTTTATTTATGCTGCTCTCTCACTAGAGGTATAAATAAAACCAGAAGGCAATACTGACTGTATATTAATAATTGTGATCCAAGGCCTTTTGTAAAAGGTGTAAGGATTGGCAGAAGAGGCAGATAGCTGACTGAAACAATTTTGACCTTTCCAGAAAAACACTTGGGTCTTCATCTACTCCTTTGAAGCTTTCAATGAAAGCAACCTCAGATTGTAATCAGCATGATGTTTCAGGACAAGGATCCCATTTTGGGACATAATGTAAAAAATTCACCCACTTCTTGTTCCTTCCTGTGTGATCCTTCTGCCCTTGGAGCTGTTGTGGTGTGCAACAACATGGCCTTGAGAGCAACCTGCACTTTCGAAGCCCAGAGCACACTGCCAAGAGTAATTGATGATAAAGGTGAAGAGACAGACCTTCATATGATAATTCAAGAGCTCGTATGATAATTCAGGATGAGGGTACATCCTCGGATGGGTCCAGGGACGAGAACAGATTTGGGCTGAGGGCACAGGGTTACATACAGGACAAAATGGGTGTTGTGGTTTATATTTGCACTGTTTGTACCAGTTCTGTTTAATGGTTTCTCCCTATGTACCCCATGTGTCTTCCCAGTTGGTTCCTTCCTTCCCCTCACCTACGCCCGTCAATGTAAACCCCACCCGTGGCTGCTGTCAATCTTCCTCGAGCCGTCCCTAGCCTTCTGGAAGGTTCCAAGCAGGGCGTCGAGTGATTGGCTGAAGCCTCGTAACCACTCCCCAANGTCCTTCCCCTGAATAAACCTCCTCCCTGCTTTATCCCAGAACTGAGTCCTCTCTTCTATTGTGCTGCGTTGTTCCCAGTGCCAAAGGTGAGGCCCTCACAGACCTCCCCGCCTAGCTTCCTCAGGACAAGGACCCGGACTACCGCCTTGCTGATCGCGGCCTATTGGGGTTGGCTGCTCTGGCCTCCGGGCTGGCCAGAACGGAACCAGGGTGGTAATAAATAGGTGGATTTGAGGGTCAAGGTGCAATACGGTAAGGGAAAGAGGTGCAGAGGAGTGGTTAAGAACCAGAAGAACAAATAGGACAACAGGGGTGGAGCAATGCAGCAAAACTGAGCCAATGGGGATTGAGGGAAGGAAGAACATTCTAGGAAGGGTACATAAATGGTAAACAGGGACTGAACAGGGGTGATACCAACTTGACAAACCAATAGAATAACTGAACCTACAAGACATTAGCATGTTACCACAAAGACCCATGGGAGAGAGGGTCTTCTCACCCTAACCCAGAGGGGTGTTTCTCTCTTTTTGCCTCAGCCCCTCCAGGGTTGAGGCATAAACACCTTGGTGACAGGCCTCTGGGCCTCCACATAGAGCAACCACGTTTAGAATGCTGGTGAGCAGAACTTGTACCAGGTACAAGTGTCCCAGTCTTGGCAGGATGTGCTGCAGGAATGGCCACTGGAGAAGGAAGATGGGTCAGCCACACACATAGACCCACAGCAGACCCACTGTGGGCCACAGCCGATCCCTCAGCCAAGATGGTGGTAGCTCTCTAATAACACATTTAACAACACGGGAAAACACTGCACAATAACTGTGAGAGAGGACAGAAAAATCTGAGGAACAGCCCTGCAGACCCCAAGGTCAATGCAGAAGGTGGAGTAGCAGGTGCTCCAGTGCCAGAGCTGAGATTCCTCTGCTCACCTTGGAGGAGACCATGGTGTGGCTGTGCCCCTGCAGCCTGTGGAGGGCACAGGGGAACAGAGATCAGCACTGTACCCATGAATTAACCCACAGAGATGATGCGGAAAGTCTCAGGAAGGAAACTGCAGCCCACAGAAAGCCCACTTCAGAGGGCCTATTGCCAGTGAAGGGTAGCCCACACTGGAGCAGACTTGGTGTCAGGATTGTGACCCTGTGGGGGACTCACACTGCAACAACCTGTTCCTGAAGGATTGACCCTGTGGATGTCCTAGTTTAGGGCAAACTGGGGAGAAAACCTCTGAATCGGGTCCCTCCAGAATAGCAAATTCATGCGGCCCCTGCCCCAGCTGGTCCAGGAAAAATTTCCTTAGAGAAAAGTGGAAAAAACTATTTATATAACTATTTATTTAAACTATTTATTTTTATTAAAACTATTTATTTTATTTATTTAACTATTTATTTTCTTTATTTAAGCAAAGTATCCACAAGTATAAAAGATGAATAATATGAAATAATAAAACCTCTTGCTNTAGCTAAAACCAACTAAAAGCAAAGATCTCTGTCCTACTTTCTGTCCATGCTGCAGACAACACAGTCCAGGAGTGGAATGTGGAGGAGTGAGTGCAGTTTCTGAAAACAAACTCAGCACTTCTCTGCAGCAAGGACCCACACTGGAGCAGTTCATGAAGGTCTGCATCCCACAGGATGGACATGCTGGAGCAGCAGAAAAGTGAGGAGGAAGGAGAAGCATGAAAGAACTGCTATGGACTGAACCCAGCCCCTATTACTCATATGCCTGCACTATTGGAGACAGAAGGAGGTAGAAGTGTTGAACTGAAGGAGAGCAGTTGAGCCTGGGAAGAAGTTGGACAGGGCTTTCAGGTTTTGTCTTTGTTTCTCATCATGCTACTCTGTTTTTAATTGGCAAATAATTAAATCAATATGCCCCACGTCAAGTCTGTTTTGCCCATGACACTAATCGCTAAAAGATGTCCTGTTCTTACCTTGACCTATTAGATTTTCATCATATTTTCTGCCCCTGTCCAGTTGAGGAAGAAAGGTGAAAAAGAATGGGTGGACATTTGGCAGTCAGTCGAGGCTGAGTGCCAGGTGTACTGATGACAATTCACCTGATATCAACAAATATCTTAGGATGATGGTATCAAAAGACAAGCTTGGAAAGGGTCTAAAGATGTTTCTAGGTCAAACTCCAACTTAATCAGCTGTGAGGCCAGACAAAGTTTCCTCAGGACATTATTCAGCCCTGCTTTTAAAACCTCAGCGACTACACAGCTTTAGACTTTCACATAGGAAGTGAAAGTCATCAGGGCAGAATACTGTTTGCATCTATATGAATAGGCAAAAGACAGCAGACAAATCAGATACCACGTTAGTCTGAATGTTTCAAACATACCAGGGTTCTCCAACCACTGAGCATTCTTTAACACATAACTTCATGAGCTTTTTTAACATAGGGTATTCCTGATGCCCTTTACACAGGACTCATACGAGATTAATAATTTGACCATAATCATGGAGAAAACTCATTAACACTTTGACATTTATTTGGCCTTATACAAGACCATGAACTTTAAGTTCATGGAGGAAATCTGAGCAACTGAACAGTTGCTGGGTTTTGAGATTATTCAGAAAGAACAAACCAATATCTGCATTTATGGGATCATCCTGTATATTTCTTCACAGGCAGAAACATAGCTGGTTAAAGAATACTGAAAAGCTATTCAATTATAATGAAATTACTAACCTTGTCAAGAATTTGCTGCTCAGTTGGGATGTCCAGCTTACTGGGGACAACATTTAGAAAAGTTCCCCCATGTAAGCTATTTCGAGGATGTCCCTCTTGGTTTCATTTGCTCAAAATAGCCTTGTTTTCCATGGATCCTGACATGTCTTATTAATTTTGTTCTTTGACATTTGCTGAAAAATATATTTAAAAGATTGTATTTTAATAGGATTTGTTTGGACTCAAATGTGCATAAATGTATTGAGAAACAATTAAGAATACATGACAGTATTTAAAATAAACTAATACCTCTTATTACACAAGTATGTATAAACACATCATTCTTAAATTATGCAGGATAGAAAAAACTCATGATTCAGGTAAGCTTGATTTCTTTTAATTGCTTTAATACCTATTTTTCAAACCTGTATAAATGACAGTCTTTTTAAATTTACATATCTGTTCCAGTCTCTCTGTGATGTAAGTCTATAAATATATAACTATATGTACTAATTCCTGTTTCTCTTGTGTTTCAAAGATCTATTTTTTAAATATTTATATTTATATTTATACCTACTCCAACCCTCTTCTTCAGCTGTACTGTTGCTTCTCCTGCCAAAATATGAGAAACATGAGTTTGCTGATTGACATTGGTGTTAAATCCATACTGTCATAACTTATTATCCACAGGCTATATTTATCCAAAACGACTGAAAATTGTTGCTTGAACTGTGCTGTCTCTAATTCTTTATACCAACATTTCACATAATTCTACTTTTCTCAGTGGTGTCCAAAAGGAACAGGGCCCTCTTTGTTTCTTAAACTCTCATGGTTTACAGCATATCAGCTTATGCTCTGAGAGGTCAAAAATTGACGAGACAAAGAAGTAATTGAAGAGGACAAGAAACACCAATGTGTTCCAATACCTTGTGCAAGCTAAGCACTTTTCTATTGCTTCTATGTTTCATTATTCTTTTCCAAACATTGTCAATTTGTCTATCCCAAGACTTTTTATAAGCTTTTCCTTCCCCTCCTCTCTCAAATGTAACCACAGGTATACCAAGACGGGTTCTGGTCTTTGCCTTACAGTGTAAAGTTTAAACTGAACAAGTATTATCTATCTCTCCANGCTGCTGCCGCTGGTCTCTCCCGCTGCTAAGGAAAAGAGAACAAAAGAGACCACCAGGAGACCAGTGGAGACCACCAGGCCGGTGCTGTCGCAACCGGCCCTGCCTGCCTTAGATGCCGTGCAGTACCCCAGGGAGTCAGCCGGCAACCGCAAGTGTGGCTGCTGCTCGGAGGCTCCTGAGAGCAGGAGTAGTGCTGGGACAAGCAGACCCAGCCCTGGCCCTGCCTTTCTCCAAGCTGTGGGCAGCAGTGCACATCTTACCTCTGAGTGCCGCAGCTGCACAGCCACACTCAAGGCACAAGCGAGCGCAGCTGAGCCAGAGCAGAAGCTTGCCTTTGCTTCCCAGATTCATCTGGTGTCACGATCCACTAACGCAAGCGGGGTTCGTGATGGTTCGAGTGATCTCAGAGCACAAAAGACACAGCAGGGGACAACAACAGCAATTCTGCTCAACAGCGGTATATTTTATTACAACTCAATAAGCAATAGATTGGTAGAGACAGAGAGAGAGAGAGAAA
>VYXD01010255.1:0-15237 GCA_013397195.1 Hylia prasina
TTAAACTGGTATGAGTGGGATGGCATGTTGTCCCACACCTTATCACTGTTGAACCTGATGATGTCCCCTTCCCCATCACATCTAGTTTAAAGTCCTATCAATAAGCCCTGCTAGCTCCTGGCCGACAATCCTCTTCCCCCTTTGAGAGGTAAATCCTACCTTATGCCAGCAAGCCCAGTGCCATGTAGGCCACTCTACTGTCAAAGAAATCAAAATTTTGGTGGTGACATCAGCCATGGAACCATGTATTAATAGGCAGTGTCTGTCTCTTTCTTCCAGTGTCTCTGTCTGCAACTGGAAGGATATAGGAGAAAATTACCTGTGTTCCACAATCCCTCACCAACCATCCCAGGGCCTTAAAGTCTCTTTTGATCACCCTCCGACTATGTGTTGGTACTTTATTGACACCCATGTGAATGACCAGTAATGGGTAGTAATCTATGGGCCAAACCAGGCTAGGAACTTTCCTGGTGACATCCTTCACCATCCAAAGCCTCACACCTGTTGTCCAGAGGCACCTGGGAGGGTGAGGTGGGCAGGAAGGGCTTTCACTTGTTTCCCCAAGGAAGGACTTGCCTCCATTAACCCCTTTCTTTTGATCTACTGCCTTCAGCCTGGCATGGGGAGGATACAGGACCCTCTTCATCTGGTTTATTTTCTGGTGGCTGCTCCTGTCTCAGGGAGGCCAGAGCATGGTTCCACCAAACTCCTCCTCAGAGTCTCTGATACTTCTTAATCTTTCTACCTACTGTCTCAGCTCCACCACCAAGCTGAACAGATTGCCCACCTTGTCACACCTCACACAGCTGTTGTCTCTACTGCTGTCCAATGACAGTGCCAAGCTCTGGCTCTCTGTGCAGCCTGAGACCTGGACAGATGCATGTTTTTGTCTGTGTTGCAACATCCTTTCTGGCGACTGCAGAGAGCATGTGTCCTCACTGAGTGGTTACCATACCCAGGCTCCTCCTGAGAGGGCGTTTGACCACCACTTGAGCTCTGGAGCCAGTAGGGGGACTGAGCCCTTCCTGCTCGGCCTGCCGTACAAACTGCTGCGCCCCGCCCTGTTTGCCCATCCTGTTCAAAGCGCTCCCTGGAGCCATTTGAATATGCCAAAGTTGTGGCTCCTGCTGTCACCACTTACCATACCTTCTGACTTCCTCAAGTCTACCCAAAGAACCACCTTATCTGTTGATGCAGTGTTATTTTTCAGCATGAGAAATACCAAATGAATACAATTAATAACAATCTTGTCAAATTCTCTTAAATGATTTTGACAAGGGAGAATCAAATGACTCCTTTATTTGAAGTGCGGTGGTGAAAAACAGTAAATGTTCCATTGTTGCAACTTCTTAAGTATTTATTTAGGAGATAAATCAAGAGTAAGACATCAGTAAGATCTCTGAAAAGTTTTGAGTTGCCTCTAATATTTGTAGAAACAAAAATGCAGCCTGTATTTCCAGTGAGTGGTAGTCATTGCCTTAAAAAAATTAATAGCAAACAGTTTCTGCTGTACAGTATGCTGAAATTATGCAAATTATTGTCTAAAGAGACAGTAATTAGAAGTGTGCGTGTGGAGGGGACATCACAAGAATAGGAATCTCTGGTTGAAGGCAAGTGAGAGATCTTCATAGGGTGTAGCCAGGTCTTCAGTACTAGTGATTGAGTATGGTATCTAATCTGAAGGGGGAAATTGAGTAATGAAAAGATCTTGGGAATCAGGATGAGTCAAAACAGGGCTTCCCAAAATTGTAGATTTAATTGGCATAATATGGAGTTGTTGCTGATGGTCAAGAAAAAAGGTAAGATAAACCCGTTTCATACCCTGCTCTCTACATACAGAAGTTATAGGACTTTCATAGAACGTACTAGGGAGAGAAAATAAGCATAGTAGTCTATGCAAAGAAGTCATCAGTAAAGGCACACTGTTGCATGAACATAATATATTTTTCCCTGCTCAAAAGTATTCTCATGAAAAAGCAGAATTTGCAGCACAAGTTCTGTAAACAATTCTCTCCTGTATCTCTGTCTTCCACAAGATGGGGATTGTTTTTCCTTCCTAACCAATGAGTGAAGTTTTGGTATCTCCCTGGTATGGGAAGGATTGGGGGGAGGTTGGTGCTGCAAGAGCTGGACGGAGCAGGGAAAGAAGCAGCAGCATGCTCTTCACCTGGGAGAATAGCCCAGGCCCAGAAAGAATGGAGTCAACTTTAATAAATACATTTAAGCCTTCATTCTGTGTCCTGTTGTGACAGCACACATTTTATACGAATTGAAGCTTTGCTAGAAGTATCCATTCTCCTTTTTATTTACAGGTCAGTACATTGCTTAATGATTCTTAATATTTCTTAAAATATATGATAGAAATTTGAGCTTCAGAATAAAGCTACTTTCTTGTTTAGTGGTATATCTTGAATAATGCACATGGGGACTTGTATTTCAATTAGTTTTTGAGTGTTGTTAGAAGCATTGACCTATGATGACCTAAAACAGAATGACTAATAATAATCTCAGTCACTGCTTTCTGAAGATCAGTATTCCTCAGTGGATGAATGGGATTGGATAAATGTTTGCTTTGTTTAACAAGAGGAGGCTGGCCCTATTGGTCCAGGCAATAGGCTCTTTTTTTTTTTTTTTTTTTCCCTTACCACTTGACACCTTCATAGNTTTTTTTTTTTTCCCATACCAGTACTCCTTTTTAAGCCAAAAATTATAGCTCAGTTATAACTGAGACATGTTTAAAAGCTTCTCTGTTTTTCAAAGCTTTTTCTGGGCTAACAGTTATGGGGAGCTGGTTTAATTTGAGGAACAAAAAATGCCGTGTGATTAATTGAAGACTGTTTGTAACAAAAAATGTTCTCTTTTAAAAATTTCCCTAGATGTACTCAAAGCCTGAAATGGGTGCATGTAGAAATAGAAATTCATATGTTAAAAAAAAGAAAAAAAAAAGAGTGGAGATAAGGCAGGGAATGATAAAAAATATTCTAAGACAATTAGTGGTTTTTAGATAGCAATGAGTGGGGGAGGTTGGAATGAGNGGGGGAGGTTGAAATGAGTTTACCTGAAATTTAAAAAGAACCCCAAAAAATAAGAAGTTGAAAATGAACTGTCAGAATGAACGTTAAGGAGGCTGTGTATGTTTTGATTATTTATATATATATATATAGTTGGTTACTTAAAAATGTGTGGCTGAAATGACTACTGCCTATGCACTGAACATTGTCTTCATCACTGGACCTTATTAAGAATCTTTTTTATATTTCTTTTTTCTGTAGTCAGTGTGCTTTCATTGACTATTTTCTAATAGTTGATATTATAAACCTGAAGGTACAATTTTTATGTAGTCTTTTTTAGTGGTGTGTTTTTTGTTTCATCTTCTCTGAAATGATCCCTTATTTACCTGCAGCAGACTGCTACAATTCCTAGGAAATGCACTGCAACTGTCTGAATTACATCTTGATCTAGGAATTATGTGCTTCCTGCCAATCTCAGACTTTTTGTGAACACAGATATATGTACAAATACATATTAAAATTATGTAGGTTATATTTAGTGTGTTTTTATATAAACATGGAACAACATAACTGTTCAGTTTTTCTGAATTATTATTCTAGGATCAAGACAACCTTTAATCCAACAATCTCAACCTCCACCTTATTCATCACCTAGAGATGTTCCCCCAGACATATTGTTAGATTCTCCAGAAAGAAAGCAAAAGAAACAAAAGAAAATGAAGTTAGGCAAGGATGAAAAAGACCAGACTGAAAAAGCTGCAATGTATGATATCATTAGCTCTCCTTCCAAGGACTCCACTAAGCTTACATTAAGACTGTCTCGTGTAAGATCTTCGGATATGGACCAGCAGGATGATATGCTTTCTGGTTTGGAAAACAGCAGTGTGTCAGAGAGTGATATTCCTTTTAAGGTGCAGTACCCAGGACAGACTTCTAAAACACCCGTTACTCCACAGGATGTTAACCGCCCAATAAACACTNACAATGAATTGTAATCTCTCATATATACATTTTTTAAATATCTAGCATTCTTTATTTGAGATCTTAATGGATGGAAAGGGAAGGTCCTGTGTTTCAAAATTCTTTTTAAGCTACCCTTATTTTGAACCATGACACTGAGTGAAATACAATTGATTTTTATAGTTTCTAAAATCTTATCAATACCATAAGTAAAAATTTGTAATAAGTTTTGGTAGTTAAAGTATTAATTAACTATTTAAGAAAATTAACTAATTTAAGAAAAATACAGCAAAGCTCTTTTATGCCATTTCTATTCATATCCCAATTTGAACCTTATGAGAAGGAGGTATTAGACTAAAATCATATCTATTGTTTTAAAGGCACTGTAATGATTGGGTAATATATACTACTATATTGTCTCCAATGTTTGTTCAACTGGATATTCAATATTATGTAGGCTTTCCAAGTTTTAAAGATCTACCATATATCTATATGGTCTCTAGCACAGAACCAGATAAGCCTGTGAAATGTTTGCTCTTCACTTCAGTAGCTGTACTGGTTGTCTTAACTGATTACTTTCCATCTACCAATCTATCCTCTGATTTTTTCCTTTGATTTTTTAAAATTTTTCTCTTTTTTCCTACTTTTTCTTTTTTTTCTTTTTTTTTGTTGTTAACTGGTTTGGAGGTCTTAGCCTTCAGAAATATGAAAAGTGGATGCAAACCCACATGTAAATCTTGAAGATGTGGTTTTTAAAGTAGATAGTGATAGGTTAGCATAAGTATTTTTCAGAAGCATCCTCTGAATTCTGTTTAACTACTTCTAAAAAAATTCTTTTATAGTATAATGCTAATTTGTTAGATACTCCCAATAAAAATTTGCAGAGTGGAAAACAACATAAATTCTGATTCTAGAAGTTCATAGGTAAAAATGGTCTATTTTGGACATACTTGCATGGAGGCAACTGAATTTACATACAGTTTGGATGTTTAACCAGCAGAGAGTGAACAAGTTTTCTCCCTATTCAAAGACAATTTTTTTTCTGTTTTTAAAGATGCCTGAAGATAGAGAGTGAGAGAGTGATTGTTGTGTTTGTGTGTGTGTAAATGTTCTTGTTGCAGTTACTTAAAAGGATTAACTTTTTAAGTATTTCTCATTTGATAACTAAATCAAATTTTGTTAGAAAACGTGAATATACAAAGAAAATGGGTGGTCACCTTAAAAGAAATCTCTACTGGCTTTAATTTTGATTTAATGAAATTATGAAATTGATTGCTTATATTTCTACTAATTTTAAGTTTATTTATGGAGAGCTTGTCATTTGTCTTCTACTACTTAAAAAGCTACTTTTATATCCCCATACTTTGAGTAGATTCTCCAGCACATTTTAGCTAAGAAGCATCTCAAAAAATGCACTGTATTTTTGATGATGCACAGCAATCTTCAAACACTTAGAGTGAGACTGAAACACTCTTTCTGTTTTGTTCTGGCTTTCAGGAGATATTGAGCTTGAGTTGTAAAGTTTGTTAATCATAATTACATAGCCATGGTCAGACTGATTTGTTTCTTTTGGGGAAAGAAGTGATTTTTATAGAATGTGATCTCACCCTTTCATCACTCTTCAATATCCATCTTACAAATTAAGGATTCCAACCTTATGCTTTCCTTCTACCTGTATCCTCTGGCAAGTCTCAGTTCTTCTTGAGTTCCTGCAATTGCTGTGGATCAGGTGCAAGAGTTGTTGCCTTATATTGGGACAAATGACCACCATTTATTCACTGGTAGTAAGTTGCCCCTATTCCAGACAGCAGTTCTTTTCACTTTAGCTGCTGAGGTTTCAGCCATGAATTAATAATATTGAGTAAAAGGATTTTAAGCAGTCTTGGGACAGATTTCCTGAAAAATTCTTACCTTGGAGAAATATGATTCTTATTTTTTGGTAACACTTTTGCCATTGCTTGTAAGTTTGTACTATGTCTACAAGTTCATACATCCAGGGATTGTTCTAGTTATAGTAATTTGGTTTGGTGTGACTACAGGAAGAAGCTTCCTCTATTGTTCCTATGGGAATATGTTAGAAAAATATCCAGTAACTCCTAAATATGCCATTCATTTTTGTCAAGTTGCTTACTGTATTTATGCAAAAGCCTGGCATTTGTGCATTTTAGTACATCTACTGCAACTTCAGATCACATTATGTCAAGCAAAGAGCGTGCTTGTAGCATGCACTCAGTCTAATTAGAACAGGAATGTATAGTGCTAGATGATGATGTAGTAAGCAAGTGTCCCTCTAAAGATCTTACTCTAGGTGCTAGCACATGGTAAAATCTGCATGAAAGCATATGCTTTTGAAATGCTTTTGAAAGCACTGCTGCTTTTGTAATTGAGGCATGGGAATACATATTACAGTCACACTACACTTTCTGTGTTGGCATGTGCTGTTGTCTTCCACAAATTACTTTGAGTAGAATTGTACTCACAAGTTTTGATAGAAGATTAGTGATCTCTTGTGTCATTTTTTTTAGAATCATAGAACCATAGAATATGCTGAGTTGGCAGGGACCCACAAGGATCATTGAGTCCAACTCCTGGCCCTGCACAAGACACCCCAACGATTTTACCATATGCCTGAGAGCATTGTCCAAGGGCTTCTTGAACTCTGTCAGGCTTGGTGCCATCACCACTTCCCTGGGGAACCTGTTCCAGTGCCGACCACCCTCTATGTGAAGAACCTTTTCCTGATATCCAATCTAAACCTTCCCTGATACACCTCCAGCTGTTCCCTCAGGTCCTGTCACTGGTCACCAGAGAAGAGATCAATGCCTGACCCTCCTCTTCCCCTTTTGAGGAAGTTGTAGACAGTGATGAGGTCTGACCTCAGTCTCCTCTTCTCCAGGCTGAACAAGCCAAGTGACCGTAGCTGCTCCTCGTATGGCTGACATGAAATCTCTACAGTACTATGCTTCATCAGAGGTTTTCAGATGCTTCTTTTTTAACAGTAAGACTTTGCATGGATATGACATGTTCTTTCTGAGGTTGGGAACCATTAGTATGGTGGAACTGTTTATTCCAGAGGAGAGGCAGAGATATTTCTGGGGAGGTTCTTGCTAAAATTTATATAACTATTACACTTCCCTAAGGCAATGCTAAGGTTTTGTGGGTTTTTTAATGCTAAGATACCTTTATAATGTTTGGTAGAGGTGGGAAATGGAGATTGCAGTCCTTTGGAAATTATAGTACTTCCTGTAATAAATTCCTAATTCTAACAAAACTGTTACAATATTTAGCTCCCACCAAAGTCTCCCAAAGTAGGGAGACAGTCTCCATTCCAGAGATGAAACTAATACAGGGCTTTTCAAAAGTGCTGACTTATTTGAAAAGCAGTGTATTTTTCTTGAACCTTATTGTTATGCCTTTGGTTTCTGAAAAATGAATTCTTAGTGCAAAAATCACTAATGCAAAATCTCTCAGATTTGATCTAATGTCTATCAGGTATGCATAAGGAGAGAATTTAGAATACAGACCTTTTGCCTCCGTATCTGAGTGCTTTTCAGAGCTCTATTTTTATTTTTATCCTTTTGATCTATTTGGATTTTGGATTAAGTGGATTATATGATCTTTTCATCATTATAGAGGGGTGAAAAATTTGAAAATTTGGTTTTGTCCTTGTCCTCTGTGTGAAAGGACAAGAATCCATCTCTTCCTGCTTTTTCCATCAACAAAGTCTCTCTGTATTGATTAATCTTGCAAGTAATTTGTCTGTGTCTGTTAATTAAAGGAATGATTGAAGAGTTTGGAGATCAAGGCACTTAGCACTGGAAGTTACAGTCTAATGCATCTATTATGTTTAATAGCTTCAGAACAAATGAGTCCATGAAACATGATAAGACTCAGGTTTTCAATTCCCATTGCCTCCCCTCACAGTGGCCTCTATATCCTCATCAGATACAAGTTGTTAATCAATGCTAGGTCTTTTTTGAAAGGATGTGAATTATCACAGATAGATCCTTGTATTGTTTATCAAGACTGATTATTTGCATTTAAAAAAAGCTATTCAGAAGGATTAATACAGAAAGGGATTATCTTTTTCCACAAATCGACAAGAAGTAAACCATCTTCTGCCTAGGTACATGAGGATACTGTTGAGGAATACCATTACTGCTGATAGTTCGAGGTGCAGCTGCAGTGGGAGATGCAGATTGTGCTCTGGGTGGTGGGAAATGGCTGGAGCCCCAGGCAACGAGCCGTGAACTTGTGCCAACCCTTTGCCTAACAAAGGGCACGAGGACCTGCAGAGCCAGCCAGGTGACCTGCCACTCAGAGACTCAGCAGGAGCAGATGACTCAGCAGGAAGACCCCAGACTATGGGGGCACAGACTATGAGGGTACCAAAGCCCAGGGATTCTTTTGTTGGGATCCCTTCCCGGAGGCTCCAGCTCGAGCTGTTATGATGTCACTGCAACATGATTCAATTACTTAAAGGAACCAGGTGTCTGGGACTCTGCTGCGGGAAGCCTGGGGCCGAGCCGGTGAGGGAAGTTGTCTGACTCTGTGTGGTGTGGTAGGGAGTCAAACGGGGCGCCCATTGGTTAACTGGAGTTGCCTGCTATGAAGGGACTTCAGTCCCAGCAGTGACAGGTCTCTAATGGTGTGAGTCTGACTCCCAGAGTGGCTCCTGAATGGTCAGACAGGAAAGTTATCTTAACAATACCTTTCTAAAGAAATTAGAAATAATGAAGCTTCATGCACACTTTCTTCTAATCACTGTCAGTGGTCACGTTTTTGTTTATAGTCAAGTAATTCAAAACTAGTCAGTCACTTTCAGTCTAAACCTTTCTCAGAACATTACATTAAGTTCTTGTTAATTAAGATTTAGATCTATTACTTAATTAATTTCCAGGTTCAAGGTTTCTACCTCAAGATCTTTCATGCTTTTCTAAAACAATACTGTGAATCAAAGATATTTAAGATATTGATGTGTAGCAGCGTGAGAGCGATGCCTGGGGTCCTAGAGAGCAACCCTCGTCTCTGAGCCCCAGGCAATACAATATATCTGATGACTAAGCAAAGGGATGGGCTTCTCGTTTGAAGATCTGAAAGCTGTTTATTCAGGAACACAGGTGGTAATAGTGAAGGGGTCCAGGGACGCAGGATAGAGGTTCAGGAATGCAACAGCCTTGAATAGAATCCAGGGATGAGAGCAAGGAGGAAGCCAAGGGCACAGGGTTATAAACGAGACAACTAGGGTGGGTCTGAGGTCAGGATCCAATAGGAATAGGAAAAAGTGGTGCAAAGGAGTATGAACTGGGGGGACTAATGGGGTTACAGAGGTGGAAGGAACACTGGGACAAAATTAACCCAGTGGGGTCCAAGGGAAGGAAGAACATTCTAGGATGGGTGCATATATGGTGAACAGGGCTGAACAGGGTGACATAAACTTAATAAACCAATGAAACAGCAAAAAGTAAGAAATATTAACATGTGTCTGCAAAGGCCCATGGGAAGAAGGTTTTCCTCGCCATGATCTAAAAGGGTATCTTTCCCCATTTGCCTCGGTCCCTCCAGGGTTGGGGCACAGCTACCTTGGGGATAAGCCCCTGGGCCTCCACATTGATGTTAAAAGGAGCTCTGAGTCTTCTAGAAAAAGGGAAGATAATCTTGAAAATGACTTGATAAAGCAGAAAGCAACCCATCTCTTTTTCAGAGACTCTTTTTCAAATTGTTTTAGTTTTTTATTTGGATTTGCTAAATTTTAATTTGAGCTCTTCCATACATAGTATTGTGTGTTCATTGTTAGATTTTAGGCTACTTCAAAGACACTTTTATATGATGCAGCTGTCTTAGCAGATTAAGGAGTTCTACTTTTACTTGTAATAGGCACTGTTTTCTGGTGTTTGCAAGAAAAATCATGAAATCATTCATCACTTACCATTTAATTGTGAGGCTAATATATTTTTTAAAAACTTAAAAGGATTAGAAGGATTTTTAAATGAGACAAACATTCATTTCTTTGGGGTTTTTTTCCCCTATATATTTTACCTCTGAAGATCCATTTCACCTACTTTGGAATCTTACTGTAGATTCTTTGAATTAGGGAGAAGTGAAGCTGTTATAACTTTATTTCCAGTAATTGGATCAGTTAGGGGGCATTTGGATGCCTGCTGTGGGCTCTTCTTTTTTTAGTTCATTCCAAGCCCATAGCAGCAGACACACCCATCCCAAGAGTATGAATCTACCGGAGCAAAACTCAAAACTACATTTATAGGTAAGTAAACATAAGTAAACTTTTTCTCTTACCTTTAAAGTTCTTATTCAGCTCCTTTCCCTTTCTCCCCATTACCCATCTCCCCCCAAAAGTCCCACAAAGAAGAAATAGAACACTATCAAGAATTAATAGTTTGTTTACATTTAATTTTATGTAGCCAATGAATGAAATGACAGAACATGTAATTATAGCCAGTATATTACCATTCATTTTCAAAAATATGTTATAGGGGGGTTATTTACTTTAAAACAGAGGTATGAGTGTAGTCATTTTTTTAGTAATTTTGCTGAAAATTACAGTTAATACCAGAACATGAAATGAGACAGTGTAAAATAAAAATGATTATGTCTCTGTGTAGTAGGACAGTGTGAGAATTGGATACCATGTATTTTGTGTATACCAACTTCCATTAGGTCTGCATTTTGTAGTGTTATGTAATAGCTCAAACTGGCACCCAGTGTAGCTTTCACAAGAAAAAGCAGATTTGCAAAATTCAGTTCCTATAGATGAAAGACTTTTTTTTTGTTTTATATTTAGACATGTTTTAAGAAAAGTAAGGGGAAGAAATTTCTCTTCTATCTAGAGAAATTGCCATGAAGTGTTGCAGTGTTTCCAACTATCTAGGGGAATTTTCTTTCTTTTATAATTTTTAAGAATGTAATACTGAAAAGCACTTTTTTCGAAAAGGCATATTTTTAATGGTGTTTCCTTTGGTGCTCTTGTGTAACATGAAAGCGAATTCCCACATTTATCCAGGTTGTGCTTTACATAGGGTAGTGCAAAAACCTACTCTTGTAAGGAGGTGTAGAAAATAACTAAAACTTAGTTTAATAAGAAGTGTATTTTATTTTTATTTATAGCATGAACTAAGATAAGAATTAAACATAATATACATGTAGTGTATACCCTTGATTGTACTTGTTAAATGTATGGGAGGATTTATAATATTACTTACCCAGTAATGACTTTATTTTGTTCTGGAACAGTCACTTCTCTATAATGGATTTAAATTTTGATAAAGAACAGCATGTATAATTAACAAAGCTTATTAACAGTTTAAGCCCAGCATTTCTGTAGCTCATAGTCACTAAGTTCACTCCAACATCAACCTAAGATGATGACACGGACTTTTTTTCATTATCATCCTATATAAATGTTACTGAATCTAGTTAATTGAAAATACTTTTGGATGCAAGGTATGATGTGAGAATAAAATCAACATCTGGAAGGGAGATTAAAAGTGTTCACCAATAAATTTTAGAGTAATTTCCTTATTTCTAAAGTTTGTTGTTCCTACAAATGAATTTGAAACTGACTAGAAATGTTAATCTGTATGTGATACATGAAATAATTAGTCTTCATTAAGTCTACTGTTAGTGTGTTGCCTTTTTCTTGTGAAGTTAGGTCCTGCATTATGTATTTCAAAGGTATTCACACTTCAGGTTTTTCTCAGATTTTTAAACAATTGAGTTTGCAAAACTATAATTCTTCACAAAACAATCACATGGATAAAACCCTGGATTTGTTTCAGAAAAGTCTCTCACATAGATAAATTGATATCATATTGTTTATAAAAACAATTCAGGGAGGTTAAATTACAGCTTCTAGTCTTTAAACAAGTGGAGATACTTGATTATAATTTGCTATAGTTCAATTCCACTTATTATCGAGTGTAATATTTCTTTTGTATTAATATAGCTGACAGGGAATAATGATTTACCAAACATTCTTAAACAGAAAAATTCATAAGATCATATTTCATCCTCCAGTTATGCTGATTACATTATTGTCATATTTAAGAAAACAAACACAACTTTACCAAAATTAAGATTATGAATTGTGCTACACCCTAAGTCCTTTTAGAGGTTTTGTTTTGGTTTGTGGTTGTTTTATTTCCTGAATGAGTTTGGACATCCCTCTTGATGGACTTTCTTTTTTGCATAGTGACCAGAAGTTTGATAAAGTCCTTTGACAGATTGCTAAAAATGATCAGCTCTTTCTGTTCAGATTCTTGGAAATCCCTTCCTCTGAACTGCAGCAGCTAGAAGCCATCTGGTCTCTGCTTTGTAGCCTTTGTAATTATGTTTGTTCTATAAAACTTCCTATACCAGGTTCATGACTTTACTTTCTTAGTTTCTTCTGTAAGGAAGCAAGCAGTGAGACTAAGATTTTTGATTTATGTTTGCTGAGTCTCTCCTTCAAGGGGAGTGTGTTAGTCTGAAAACAAACCAGTGGGAGATGCTAAGTCAGAACTATAATTTAATAGGGAAATTAAAATAAAGGCAGAAAAAACTGTCTTAAACTGACAGAGTCAGGATACATGACACCCTGTTGGTCAGGGTGGTGGTAGCAGTGCGATGAAATGGTGGCTGCAGTCCTGTTGAAGTGATAGATGTGGTTCTGTTGAAGTGGTGATCCTGTAGAAGGGTATGGTCTTCCTCTGAAGGTCCAGTGGTGGTTATGTAGCTCTTGTGTTCTGGGAATCCAGTAGATAAAGCTGCCTGTGGTGTTCCAAACCTCAGATTATATCCAGGTAGGAATGCTTGGTTCCTCCACCTGGGCGGAAGATGATCTGTGAGTTGGAGAGCCAAGGGATGGTCAGCAAGGCCCTCTCATCCTTTAATAGTCCCATTTGGCCTGTGCACAAATCTGAAGGAGAATGGAGATTGACTGTGGACTATCGTGCCTTGAATGAAGTGACTCCACCATTGAGCACTGCTGTGTTAGACATGTTGGAGCTCCAGTATGAGCTGGAGTCCAAGGCAGCGAAGTGGTATGCTACTACTGACATTGCCAATGCGTTTTTCTCCATTCCTCTGGCAGCAGAGTGCAGGCCTCAGTAAACACAGATTTGTTATTTAGGCATATGGTTATGTGTTATTTGTTGAAAATTCCTAGTCTTGACTGTTAGCTTAAATAAGATAAGCTCATGATTGGCCTCTGGCTGACTTGTCTTTGATGTTCAAAACTGGAAGGCTTGACAATAATAACTGCTTAGGAATGGTATATTTGGGATAAATTTATTCACTGCTGATTTAAATAATGCAACTAAGTGGTATTTTAAATGAGTGGAGGCATATCCCAATAATCTCCGAAGAGTGTTAGAGCTCTAAGATATTACACTCTTAGTTGTTATGCAAAAATTTATACTGGAGTCATCAAATGGTTCACACAGAATTCAGCGTTAGAGGTTCAATCTTTGTGGTTCTGAAGAGGAGCACATTCACATTTATCCATCTTGGATATAAAGTCTCTAACTGAATTCCTTACAAGGTGTAAATGGGGAAGTGGTAATTTATATGTTGTGTCTTCAAGACAAATCAGAAATCTCTGAATTTTAAAGTTTACCAAACAATATTAATAGAACAGTGTTACCATTCTGCTAAAACAAAGCTCAGCAACAGTGCATGTGGTTCTTATTTAGACTTGTTACCTTTTCAGAAGTATTTACAAAACACCCATTTCCGTCTGCTAGGACATGCATTTCTAGAGGTCTTTAGGCTATCATCCTATTGTACTCATTTGTTGAAAAGGTTTAATCTGAGACTTAAGACAATCATCGGGTTTGCAAGAAAGCAGTAACATCGGAGACTTCAGCACTAGTGGTGTTCTGGCTGCTGCTTTGGAAAGATTTCAGATTAAATGGAAGAATGCAGATACTTCTTTAATACAGCTCCCCTCATCTAGCTACTGTCCCTAATACTTGCTCAGCTTCCAAGTATATCCATTTTCAGCATGGATATGCTGCAAATCACAATTGACTTGCAGTTTCATTGGAAATATATTCAAAGATATCTGTGGTTATTCCAGTGCAATGTGTTTTTGCACAGAGGTTCTGCAGTAATTAATTTCTAAATCTGAAAGTACTCATTGTTTTGACATGCAGATATTTCCAAAGATGAAGGCCACAACCTGTCTCCAGGAATACTGTTCATAACAGGACAGGTGAGACACAACTGCTTGGAAATCCATTTCAAACTTGTGGTTCCTGTAATATTTTGTTTCTTGCACCGCAGTGACCCATTTAATTTGACAGAATATCTCTGCTAATTTTTAGACTAAGATCATCTTGCTCTGAGTACCAAGGTACTGCCTTTTTGTAAGCATGTTACAGTGTAAAGAGACTGTCCATGCAAATTTGGCAAAACAAACCAATGCACACATAGGAGAACAACTGGGATCAGACTGTACTCTGAACAGTCATAAATTTGTTCAAGTAATTGAACAAAATATAGATACCTTTTTGATGTGTCTGTGGTCTTGAGAGACAGGGAAGGGGGAGGAGTGAATAATATTTCTAAAAAGAAAAGAATCTGAGAACAACAAACTTGGATACCTGATCTATAATATAGTCAGAAAGCTCTTCTGTGGCTTACTGCATATTCCTTCTATTACAAAAATTGCTGTAAAGAGTGAAGCAAAAAGATCCTGATCACACTTAATTGGTCTCAAGAGCATGTGAGCCTACTTGTTCAGAACTGTAGCAAGCTCAGAACCTAGGTCGGCAGGATTTGAAAGAAAAATGTTAGTCAGATATTTTTGCAAACTCCTAGATCCTGATAATAATTTCTGTCATCTATGGAATGAAGTGGACAAAGCTTGGATGCTGATATCTTGAAGATTATGAAGAATATTTGAATGGATATTTTAAAGTTCCTAAGCTCATCTGTTCATTAAGACCCTATGGGGTCTTGGGACTCATGCCTTAACAAGACAGATTTACGCAAATTTGCATATATTTGATTGTAAAAGAGAAGACTTGAAGACATCTGTTTTCAGAGGTTAATTACTCTCCTCACTTCTCTGATACTCTATTGATTATTCTCATATAGTTCAAAGTGAGTTCAGAATTTGATAAAGCCCAATGGTGTTTTTCACCTTTCATATTTCTGCAGCTATGATGGCAACCAAAAAAGTATTTGTGCCCATTCAGTGGAGTTTTTCCATTATGCTCAATGAAGATAGTGGTACTATGTACTTATGAAGAGGGAGTGCCCTGAA
>VYXD01010256.1:0-14115 GCA_013397195.1 Hylia prasina
GTCCTAAACCAGGACAGGGTGGTAGAAAGGGAAGAGGTATTATAACATAAATACTCAGCTCATGATATTATGTTACATTTGAAGAATAATTATTTAATTAAAAGAGACTGGCATTTACATATCTCACATACCGCTTCTAGTACAGAGAAAAGTGGCAGAGGGTGAGCATACCAAAAGATTAATTCTCCAGTGTTTTCAAGACTGTTGCCTGGGCCTGAAAAAAATCAGAAAATACCATGGGTTTTTTTCTCAGTTATGCAATGTTGTATTTTTTGTGTTTATTATTTTGCATATAAGGCAGACACCCACCACAAAATTATTTACTGCAAGCATTGCAACTGCAATAGTCAGCACAAGTAGAAATAATTTGGTTTTTATTAGTTGCTAAGTTACTTTTATTAATTTATTGTTTATTGAGCCTGAAAAACTATGTTCCGTTATCTTGCTTTTATAGAGATACAAAACTGAGCCTGCCTGTGACAGTTTTAAATTGTATCTTTTAATCTGAAATGCATTTGTACCTTTGTGGATAAAAAACTTAAGACAAACAAAATCCCCCAAAAACACAAAAGGAGGAAAAGAAAATGAAACAGAACAAACTAGGGTGGGGGATGGTGATGGGCACCAAAATAAACCCAAGTTGGGCCCAAACAGAGCTCAGCTAACCATTGCTAAATAGGCTCAAACCTTAGCTCAAAGCCACACTCAAAGTTGTCGTGTAGTCACTTTCTCATGCCAAAGGTAGAAATTAAAGGGACATTCAGAAGGAAGAATGGTACTAGAAGTAGTGCACAATACAAGTAATTTATTGCTCTATCTCAAAGACTCATTTCAACTAAGCTAAATCCCGTGTGTTTAGTATTCATAAAGTTGACAACAAAAGCAAAGTGGAATTTTGTTTATCCACAGTAACAATTGATGCATTATTCCTTTGCTAAAATAATCAGCTGTGTGAGACAGGCTTGTTTATGCAACATTACATGTTAATACTAGGAATTTACTTGATGCTAGGAAAACTTGAGCATCTAGCAATTGCATTTCAAGACTAGTGAATGTCTAAGTTTCAACAGCATCATGAAAATGTTATTACGTCCACAGCTGGATCTTTATGAGTTAAAAAAATTTACATTGAACATGGACATCCCTGTTTATTTATAAATCACTAACACTTTTTCATTCTGCATCTGGATACTCAGTTTCCACCAAGAAAATGTAAATGGCAAGCACATTTTGATAAATATACCAGTCCTTCTCAACATGAATGATAGAACAAGGGGGTCTCAGTGCCCTGAGGTGGAGGATCATGGCTGTGAGAATGACCAACTCCCAGTTGATGCTGAAATTGTGCAGCATCAGCTGCTGCAGCTGGATCTCTACAAATCTATGGGGCCTGATGGGATTCATCCAAAAATTCTCAAAGAGCTGGCTGATGTCATTGCAAAACTTCTCTCATCTGATTTTTGAAAGGAACTGTTGACTCCCTCAAGGGTAGGGAGGCCTTGCAGAGAAACTTCAACAGATTAGAGGAATGGGAAATCACCAACAGTATGAAATTTAACAAGGGCAATGGCTGGATTCTGCACCTGGGATGGGGCAGCCCTGGATGTACTGACAGGCTGGGGAATGAGAGGCTGGAGAGCAGTGCCATGGAAAGGGCCCTGGGCTCCTGCTCCATGGCAAGTTGAACATGAGCCAGCAGTGCCCTGGCAGCCAGGAGGGCCAAGCATGTGCTGGGGGCATCAGGGACAGCAGGGACAGCCAGGCAAGGGAGGGGATTGTCCTGCTCTGCTCTGGGCTGGGGCAGCCTCACCTCCAGTGCTGGAGGCAGGTTTGGGTGCCACAATATAAAAAAGATGCTGAACTGTTAGAGAGTGTCCAAAGGAGGGCAACAAAGAAGGTGAAGGGCCTTGAGAGGAACCCGTATGAGGTCACTTGGTCTGTTCAGCCTGGAGGAGATTGAGAGGAGACCTCACTGCGCTTACAACTTCCTTGAAAGGGGAAGAGGAGGGGCAGACACTGATCTCTGCTCTGTGGTGACCACTGACACGACCCGAGGAGATGGCCTGAAGCTGTGTCAGGGAAGGTTTAGGTGGGATATCAGGAAAAGTTTCTTCCCCTAGAGGTAGTTGGGCACTGAACAGGCTCCCAGGGAAGCGGTCACAGCACCAGACTGAGAGAGCTCAAGAAGCATTTGCAAAACATTCAGGCACATGGTGTGACTCTTGGGGATGTCTCTTTGATGGTGCAGGAGTTGGATTTGATTATCCCTGTGAGCCCCCACCCCCACCAACTCACCTTATTCTGTGATTCTTGATACAGTGAACACCTCCCAATCATTTTTGAGAAGAAAAAAAGAGAGGTGGGTGATCAAGTATCTCCAAGCAATTAAAAGAGCCACTAGTTTCAATACCTCTAATTGCTTTCATGACCTTGGAGTCATTTGTGCATTGAACTCTTCCATTTTTCATGAGAGGTTGAAGGGCAGGTGAGGACTGGAGACAGAGTGCAAAATATGATTGCTGAATTTGAAGGCAATTTCCATTAAGCAAGTGGCAATAGACAGATTACCTTTAGTTATTTGCATTTAAACAGACAGATATATTAAATTTTTAGTGATATGTCTTGCAGTAAAGAAGTATTCCCACCTCCATATCTTCAAGTCCTATCACCTACATTAAAAATAAAAGTAGTGCTTTTATAAATATTATGAAGTTCAAATCATTTGTTAGCCCTTAATTTTGAAGCATATCTTCATGTCATGATCACAAGTGAGATACTTCCCATTCCTAACCACTGGGAGGTAGCAGATGTACTATGCATTCATTATTTAGTGGTCTCTAGAACTGTGCTGGGTATGTCATCCCAGTGTACTAATATATCCCTGTTGAATCATGCTGCTTAAGAATGTTTCTGTTCTCTTTATGTTTACTTAGTTTTGTTAAAAATCGTACATCAGATGCAGCACAATTACAAAAAGACCCTCAGAAAAATTAGATGTGGTGGTCAATATTCCTACAAGAAAACTTTGAACAACTACTTTGAAAATGCTAGTAAACACTTGCTTTTGAAAATTATTTACAATAACTTTTTTGCAAAGTGATTCAATGGTTTGGATTCAACACAGGTTTATTTCTGAAACATAGTAGCTGCTCTCCTTCCTTGTTTTTGTTTTGTATGAACATCACTTTTCAGATAGGAAAGAATTCCTGGACAATACAGACCTTGTCATTTTCACTTAATGGAATGTACACAAACAATTAAAAATAAACCCCAATTCAAACTGTATACTGATAAAATATTTTTCTTCATATTTTGGTTTTCTAGACAATAGAAAACCAAGACTGCTGTAACATTAAATAATTGTATTTACTGGGTGACTAAACACCTTAATCAGAGAAATCAGCCCAAACATATCACAAGAAAGGACTACTGTACACATTTCAACACTTCTTTGTTGTTGTGCAAATGTCATGAGAATAGCTCTTTCTTTCATGTTGTTTATTAAAATGTAAAAAAGCCCACTTGCGCAAATGAATTATGGATAAGAATGGAAAAAATGTGTCATACCAAAAATGTAGCTGGATTTTGTTGTCCCTTGAATAAAATCCAGTGAGTAGCTCCATTGACTTAATTTACTCTATTTGGTAAGCATGACAAGATGAACAAAAGATGCTACAACCAGAGAGTATTTTAGGGTTATACATGAGATGGTAATGCCCAAGAATTGAATTACACATTAATGTATGGGTGTAAGGGGGAGTTATAAAAAAGAATGTGCAAGTGTCCTTCAAGATGGTAATTCTTAACAACTCAAAACAGCAACATAGTCTGTCTTTATAAATTCTCCTTTGTTTTTAAAAATCTGTAATTAGTTTTCATAGTCAGTATTTTTATTAAATAAATCTAAAGTTAATTGCATGATATATGCTATTATCCCTAACCAGCTCACAGTATGTATTGCTTCCTAAACAAAATAAGGCTAGGATAAATTGCAAGTTTACAGCAAAATTTTAGAAGGACATGTCTTCCAGCTCAATTTTTATTCATATTCTATGATTTCAAACTGAGCTTAAATCAAAGTGGGTTTTACTTTAAAAAAAAATACTTTGAAGTTGTCCTCATTCTTCTAAGCCTTTAGTTTGCTTCACATTACACTCTGAAGCACCACTTACACTGTCAACTGTTTGATATCACAATATGAAACTATATTTGTTTTGTCTGTAATTTTGACTTACAACAAAATAATGATTTTAGGTTAAAATTGCTCTAGTTGTATGTTGATATTAAGTAATAAGGATCATAGTTCTCTGGACTCACTCCAGCCCCTCAGTGTCTTTCCTGCAGTGAGGGCCCAGCACTGGACACAGCACTCGAGGTGTGGCCTCAGCAGTGCCCAGCACAGGGGGACAATCCCTGCCCTGCTCCTGCTGGCCACACCATTGCTGATCCAGGCCAGGATGCCCTTGGCCTTCTTGGCCACCTGGGCACAGCCTGGCTCATGTTCAGTCCCTGTCACCAGCCCCCCCAGGTCCTTTCCAGCCACTCTGTCCCAGCCTGTGGCACTGCCTGGGGCTGGTGTGAGCCAAGGGCAGGACCCGGCCCTGGGCCTTGTTGAACCTCACACCATCGGCCTCAGCCCATGATCCAGCCTGTGCAGATCCCTCTGCAGAGCCTGCCTGCCCTCCAGCAGATCAGCACTCCCGCCCAAATTAGAGGTCATTCATGGATTTGCTAATAGTAAACTCAATACTGACATCCGGATCATCAATAAAGATACTAAACAGGACAGACCCCAGCACTGATCCCTGGCAGACACCACTGGTGACAGGCCACCAGCTGCTTGCAGAACTGCTCACCACCACTCTCTGGGCCTGGCCATTTTTAACCCAGTGAGAGCTGCACCTGTCCAAGCCCTGGGCTGCCAGCTTTGCTAGGAGAATGCTATGGGAGACACTGTCAAAGGTTTTTCTGAAGTCCAGGTAGACAACATCCACAGCCTTCTTGGCATACAACAGGTGGGTCGCCTGATCCCCTAGTTATCCTGTATGTGCTATGTGATTGTGCTCAAGGTGATCTGTTTCATAATCTTCCCTAGCACTAAGGTCAAGCTGTTTCCTGGATCCTACTTCTGGCCCTTTTTGTGGATGGATGGCCAGTCATACTGGCCAGACTCCAATCAATTAGGACCTCCTAGGTTAGCCAGAACTGATGACAAATTATAGACAGTGACTTGGCAAGTTATTGTGCCAGCTCCCTCATTACCCTAGGATAAATCCTATCTGGTCCCATAGGCTTGTGAGCATCTAAGAAGTTCAGAAGGTCACTAGCTTCCTTATGGATTCCAGGGGGTCTGTTCTGCTCCCTGTCCCTGTCTACCAGCTCAAGAGGCCAATTGTCCTAAGGATCACCAGTCTTACAGTTGAAGAAGGATTTAAGTACCTCAGCCCTTTCCTTCATCTTTGGTTTAGATTTCACCCCACATCCAATAAAGAATGAACATTTTCCTTGCCTCTCCTTTTGTTATTAACGTATTTATAAAAACACTTATTATCTTTTGCAGAAGTAGCCAGATTAAGTTCTAAGATCTCACCTCTCTAATATTCTTTCTGCATGGTCAAATGACATCCTGAAACACTTCCTGTATTGCCTTCCTTTTTCCAAAGGTGATGCACCCTCTTTTTTTTTATCTGTGTTCCTGTGCAGGGTCCCTGCTCAGCCAGGTTGGTCTTCCCCACTGATTCATTTTTAGCACCTAGGGACAGCCTGCTCCTGCACCATCAAGATTTCTTTCTTGAAATATGTCCAGCATTCATGGGCCCTTTTGTTTTTAAAGGCTGCTTCCCAAGGTACTTTCTGAGTCAGTGTCCTGAACAAGCCTCTGACCCAGGTATCTGCCACACTAGCCTTCTCCCTGATCCTCACCCATAAGCACTCAACCATATCATCCCTATACTCAGGCTCTATACTGTCAAAACTCTCCCCAGTACATGGAACCCCCACCACCTGTCCTTCCTTGCCTGTCCCTCCTGAAGAGCAAGTAGCCATCCATTGAAGCACTTCAGTCATGCAAGTTATCCCACCATGTATCTTAACTATGTCATAATTCTCCTGCTGCACAACGGCTTCCAGCTCCTCCTGTTTGTTTCCCACACTCTGTGCATTAATGTACATGCACTCCAGTTGGGCTGATGATTTCACCCCTGACTCTGGCATGCTACCCCTGAGCCTGGTCTCTTCTCCTTCCCCTTTCAAACACAATCTAAAGCTCTCTCAAGCACCCCTGCCAACTCATGGGCTAGAATCCTTTTTTTCCTTTGTTAGGTAAGTGAAGCCCATCTTGTCTCCAACAGACCTGATGTCGTATGAACTGCCCCATGATCGAAACCCCCAAAATTCAACTTGTGGTACCAGGCTTTAAGCCACTTATTGATCATGTGGGTTTTCTGCTGCCTTTGGGGTTCATCCCTGCTATTGAAGGAATTGAGAAAAATACCACCTGTGCTCCTCTCCCTTCAACCAGGTGACCCAGTGCTTTGAAATGCTTTTTAATTACGCTGGTACTTCTCTTATCAACCTCATCACTGCTGACCTGGACGACCAACACTGAGTAGGAATCAGTGGGCCAGATTAGTCCAGGGAATCTGCTGGTAATATCCCTTACCCAGTCCCCAGGAAGGCTGCAGACATCTCTGGTATGGGTCTGGTTTGCATACAGGGCCCTTTATTCCTCTCAGAAGTAAGTCACCCACTAAAACTACCCTTCTTTCTATTTTAATACTTGAGATTGTGTTCCATCTTGTTGCCTGTTGATCTGGTGGACTCTACAGATAAACCTTCTTCTTCACTGTCATCTGCCCGACCCTCCAGATACAGGGCTTTATACCTGTTCTGTAAGGGTGCCTGGGAAGGAAAGAGAGGCTGGGAGGGGATTCTTCTACCTCCCTTAGCAGGGACCCATTTCCATTCTCTGTCATCTTTTAGGTCTCCTTTTTCTGACTGAGGGGCGGGGTTCTTCCAGCTCCTGCTGATCTTCCATCAATGACTTTGTCAGGGATGGAAGAGTGTGACTCCAGCAGCCTACCTCCCTTTTGCACTTCATGATAGCCTGTCTACCTCCTCTTTAAGCTCTGACACCAGACAGAGCAGATCATCAATCTGTTCACACTGCCCACAGGTGTCTTTTCTTCTGTCCTCTGGTACTAACACCAGGCTCAGGCACTCCCTAGAGCCAGAGACCAGAAAGATGTGTCCTTCTTAGGGAGCTTTGTCTGGGTTGCCACACTCCTACTAGAATGGCTTTCAGCTGCGAGCAGTTCAAGTTGGGCAAGTTAGGGAAAAAACAGTCATCCCATTCAGGAGTTGGGAGGGTGCCTTTCCTACCCCCCTGCCTGTGTGAACTGCTGTGCACATTGCCATGCCACATTCTTCTGATACACCAAGTCCTATTTGCCAGCTCCTGTTCCTTGTGCTCCCTTGGGCCATTTACATCTCCCACGCTGCTCCAGGCAATGCACCTCCATGCCTGATTGGCTGCAGAGGCCAGCCAGATTTTAAAAATCCAGATTTGTTGAATAGATTTTAGAAGTTCTTGAATTCTACTCAACTCAAGAGCTTCAATAGAGGGTATTCATTCTTGAAAAACAATCATGTTTCACCTTTCATCAACTAATTTTATTTCTAGGTATGACTGGTCAGCAAATGGGGTGATGTCCTCTGTTTATAATAGCATGAAATCTGAGTCAAATTATTTTCTCAGCCTGATGAGATGTTTTAACTCTATTAGATCTACTCCCTGTCTGCAAAGGAGGACAGCAGCTCTGATTTTCCAAAAACGATATTGAAGATTTATTAAGCCGGAAAGGAAGAAGCTGGCAGTCTCTGATTTGAGCTGTCATTCTTATGGGAGAAAAAGATATCTGTGTCCCATTGTTATTCACAGAATTAGGCCCTTATTTCATCCACCGATATGACAGCTACGGCTGGTCTGAAGCTGCAGTGATAAATTTGGCCAAAACAGAACCCCAATTCGGCTAGCCTAGTATGTTTAAGAGTAGAAGCAAACAAGTCCCTGGATGAGACAATGATAGGCTGGATTTGAACTCAAACCGGGCACCCCAGCCAATCCCATTCAACCCGGAATGAAGACATCTGGTTGGCCAGTGAGCTGGGCAGTGTTGGGACCCTGACCAATCAGGTGTTCAAGCACGGGAACATCAAGGCCCCTATGAAAGGGCCGTCCATGTTGTTGCACCACCTTTGGTGTGTTCAGTCGTGTGCCTGTCTCCAAAACTGTGACAAAATGTAATACACTGAACTTCTAGTATTATACTTCCAAGAAGACCTAACTAATTTTCCATCAAAGTGAAGAAACTAGAGAGTGAAAGCTCAAGACTTTCTTTTATTAATTTAATCTCCATATTCTCAATTGTTTTATTACTAGCTTTCCTGTGGATTTTTACAACTCAGTTAATTTAATATCTAGGAAATCCAAAAAGATTTCTTGACAGTAGTCCAAGATCTGCACAGAAATCATTTCCTCATCGAAGATATCATCACAGGGTGGAGTCATCCTCAGTGAGGTAGTTCTGAGGAAAAAAACTTACTTAGAGAATGATAAAGGAAGATATTTTAATTTGGGAAAAAGGAAGTCTTACTTCTGTTGGTGAACATCTGTGATAGTGAATTCAACCCCTTCTCAAGAGGCACATCTGGTGGAATGCAGACAACACTGCAATTTTCTTATGCTTAAAAATATTTTTTTAATATTGCAATTTTTTAAAATTGTGCAATCAATCTTGAATACCTCTTGCCTTAAGAAGACTGCATACTTCATTGAAAAATAGTATACTTATAAGTTACCTTTTCTTATTTTAGATTTTAGAAAGGTGCAGCTGTTCACTTTCTGTGAATTTTATGATTTGCTTAGATTTAGAAAGTAGATATGACAAAAAGCCTTTGAAAAAAACCATCAGCATTATTTCCTGATGGTATAATTTTCAAATAGGAAATACTGGCAAGGGAGGACAAAGCAAGTACATGAGTAATAACTGTTATGTGGTGGACTTTTCTCACAGAGTTTTAGTGCTTAATTTGATTTATAATGTACTTTTTGTTTGGATCTGTGAGACACCAAACCCACTTACTCTGATCTATTGATTTTTCAAACAATATGTTATATTATTTAGCCTAATACACTGTGTTTTAGAGAATTTGTCTCTCAGTTGTCTATAGAATGTGACATGATAATTTGAAATGTTTGCTGGCAGTTGATAAAACAGACTAGAAGATGTTAAAAAAAACAGGTAGTGTTTTATTCATTTTGCAAACTCAATGCCAACTGGCACATCAGCTTCCATTTATCCTCCAGGAACTACTTTGCCTGAGAGGCCTGGGAAAAACTAAATTATTTATTCAGGCTGTGAGAGGCCTCAGCCACACAGCCCTGGTCAGTCCCTTTAGGAGTTCATTCTCAAGGCAATGCCCTCAGCTATGTCCAATTTCATTATATTGAAGAACATAAAAAAAGCTGTGAACATGCATAAGGCTACGAACTCCATACAATGAGCCCTTTACTGTTCCTATAATAATCATACACATTCTGCTATCACTGATAAGAGGACAAGGCACCCACTGAACTTATTGGATAAGACAGAAGAAAGATTTTAGGGGATTTTTTTCATATTTTGGCATAGGTTTACTCAACTAGAATTGAAAGTTGTAAGGCTTTTTTTCAGAACAGAAGACTTCTATGTGGCAACCTTAAAAGAAAGACTTATTAATGCTACTACAACTAAACGATGCAATTGTTATTATTATCCATAACCCCAAAAATTCAGTGACACTTAAATAATCTCCTGTAAAACAAAAACAAAAAAACCTCCGCTTTCAATCTTATTAGTAAAGACTGAAACTTAAATACTTCAGTATTTCTCTAAAGAGTTTTTGAGAGGGTTATTCTGCCCAGATTAAATTCAATTTGCATGGAAGATTACTAGCTCAAATATTTCCATCCTTGTAGTTTATTTATAGAATTTAGCACATAGCATTTATTAGCCATTTGAATTTGACTCTCTACTTTTCAAAATTTAAGTGAGACACAAACCTCAGAGAAAAAACTAAAAATATAGAATTGAAATTACATGAAAATGTCAGAATTAGATCCTGCTGCTACGTGTATTAAAAACAGACCATTAATTCTATTGATTTCAGTACAGTAATTCTTAATATATATAGACATTTTAGTAAAAAAATATTGCACGTTTTTAGTTGCAAGCAGTGAAAGAGAAACTCTGGATTTGTGGCTGGTACACTTAACATAAATTTAAAATTGTACTGTTCATTACATAATCATATGAAGTTTTCAGATTAGCCCCTGAGGTGTGCCAAGTTAGTTGAGAAATGAGAAAATTTAAAATCTCAGCAGTGAATTCATCAATTGATTGCTATCAACAGCTTTGTCAGATTATTAGCTTCCTTTGATAAGATTACATGAAACTAGATATGTAAATTACACGAGCAGCTTCGTTCTGCAAAGGAAAATGCAGTCCTCATTTTCAAATATTTTTATAAATGCTTTTAAAGTGGAATATTAATTTATATTAAAACTACAATTTAGCACATTCTAAGTGAAATTTTGAGGGAAATTTTTGAAGGAATTTTGGAAAGCAGAAGACTGAAGAAAAGTCTATAGAATAGATGTCAGGGTATACAGAGATGGGTTACTATGATGAACAGGCAAAGCAGTGTGTATTTATCCAAAATAACACTCAGACTAAACTCAGAAAACTAGCTCTTTTGTACTGGAAAGTAATTCTATGGAAAGTGGAATATTTTTCTGTCCATCATTGCCTTTGAGGCTTTAGAAAAAATAATTTAGGGAACAGGAATGTCCAGGTGAATCTTCTGAGAAAGAACTCACTGGCATTGAATGTCCTGCTTAAATTTCACCATATCCTGATGTGATTGTAATTTTCAGAAAAAGGGTTCCTGGTTTGATTTTCTTTGTTTTATTGAATGGAAATTCTTAAATTGCAACTTTTTCATATAAAGTCACCCTAGGACATCTTTCTAAGATTGATCCTGTGGGGAAAGCTATGCCAAAGTGTCTGTAACTGGAATCCAAGAAGCATCAGGATGGGTGCAACCCTGTAAGACTAATATTTGGATCTCAGTTCCCCGAGTTAATGTGGTGTATATCAAATCCTGAGAATGTGCATGATCACAATGAAATCTACACAACTACATAAGCTTAATTATTTTGCTGAATCACACAGTAAAATACTGTGGGTAGACAAAATTAAGTATGTGATATTCACCTAAAAGTTTCAGGAAAGTGCCTACCAATGCAGATAGATTAGGCTTTAATCATTTATTAGGTTGCAAAAATTAGTTTTAAAATAACATGGTTAAAATGGGCTCTATTGCTTATTCTAAATGTTACAGAAATAATCCTGCAAGCTCTGCAGTGTTACATGCCCCTGCTAGACGCCAGTATAATATCTTTAAAAGTATGACCACAGGCAGTGACCTCCCTCTGAGGTTGGAATTGATTACGTTGTATAAGCAGGGTAAATAATCTTGAGCAGTATGAGATTTTTTTTTATTATTATTTTTGTCACAGAATGCTTTGTTTGATTTATGACTGAAAGTGACGTGACCTGCATGACTTCACTCTCTTTCAGAGTTTCGCCCCCAAAAAATTACTTTTTATTTCACTGACCTCTGATCAAGGCGTTATATGATAAAAGCTGAAGAACATTTACAGTACAAAAAGCACTACCAAACAGGTCAGCAGTCAAACAGCTGCCTTGATGCCCCCCCTCTCAGCCCACAAAGGTGATTTACTTCTGATGTCTTTGTTCTGTTAGACACTTGGGGGCAGGAAACCACAGAAATTTTCTTAGGAAAGATTATGAGACCTATATAGAATTTAGATCTAGTCTGTCCTATAGAACTGAACTAGTGAGATCTCATTTAAACACCGGAAATGAATGAATTTTATCAAAGCAGAATTCTTAAAGATGTTTAAAAATGCTGGCAGGTTATTTTCTGTCCTCAGATGACATCCAGACCTGCTCCAACTTTACGGTCAACCATGTCTTTGCCTTGTTTCCAGGGATCAATGGATCATATGAGTAATACAGAACAATGTCACCTCTCAGTGCTTACACTACATAGTCTGCATGACTTCTATATTAATAAATGCATCTTCAAGTATTATCAACTTTCTGTCTATCAATATTCACAGCTTAAAATTATGAGTTCTAACTGTTTTCTGAGATACTATCTATTCATTTGGCATTTCTATATATATATAGTCCTAAATCACCATCATATTTCAAAGTAAAAGCAACATGCCTGACTGACTCCCAGTAAGCATAAATATCCAAGTCTCTATGCAAAGTGAATGGACCTACATTTTTAAAGACAGCCTATTTTAAAGACAAGATGATATAAATCCTTCAGTAATTAGAAGTAGAATTTCTAATCTGTTCGATTGTTTCCATAAACTGAATTTAAAACTGCATATATATTATTTGAACTCTAAAAGTCAGAGGAAAAGTATAATGATTTTTTTTCCCCAGTGAAAATTTTTTTCCATAGTTCTATGGGTAGGGCTAGAATTCCACCATTGCTATTTGTATATTCTCTTAGAGCCTCCTTGTAAAAGCATATGTTCCATGTGTTTCCTCCTGTTTCCGTGTGGTAGGCAAAGATATTCTATGACTCAAACAGCATTAGCAACTGAATAAGTCTTTGAGTGTACTGAGAAAAATGTAGAGATGTTAACAGCCACATTTCACAACAGTAAGAAAAATGCTTGTGTAGCATTCACTGTCATAGCTGAGCATATGCTCTCCATGGTTCTTTAGTCATCTGCTTGGAGTGGGCTGCAGTGCTGAGGAAAAGACAATCTGTCTCTCTGTTAATGAAAAAGTATCTCTACAAAGTAGAGTTGATTAGTATAAAAGGGTAAACTCTTCAGTGACTTAGAAACTGAGAAACGTGGGAAAAAATGCATGATCACTGTAAATAAATATTATCTTTTCTGCTTGTACAGCTCAGATATTTATGGTATATGAAACACAAATACTGTAAAGATTTTAGTCCTTGAATTCTTGAACACAGAAAGCAACAAATGTAAAATATTTTAATAAACACATCTGGAAAATCTAATTTGTCCAGTATAATAGCATCTCCTTTCAAAGTATACCTGTAGTTTAGTACAGTACGGCACAAATCCCTTTTTAGAGAGATAGCAGAAACATTGGAAAAGGTCTAAAAGCATCAATGCATAAGATAATCAACTCTCATTTCTCATCCGGATACCTTGACTTACATAGGGCTCCATGCTGCTGCTACCAGATTGCTTGATATAAACAAGCCCAACTGTGTGGATAGCTTGACTGTCTCAGTACTTCTCTGCTGGCTGCAGGGCAGGCATATTCCTTATGTAGATCTGAAGCAGCAGGTGGCTGAGCAAATAAAAGTGAAGGTCCAACTCAGCACTGTTACTGCCTTCTTTCTTACTTTTTCTCTCACCAGAAAACACGCTGATGGTCTTTTATCAGACAAGAGTAGTGGCAACATAATCATACTGTAAATGGGACTAAACCCCCTTTCTTTTAATCAGATTGTCTAACAGTGAAATCCACTTGAAATGCTGAAAGAAAGGGGAAGAAATTTTGCCAGCTGCACAAACGCAGATTTAAATTTTGCCTTTGCCAGGAATCTGCCTTAGGCTGAATTTTAACAGATGGACAAAACAGAATTGAGTTTTTTAAAGGGTTAGACAAAACAAAATATATTTCTTTTATATCCAGTAGGGATATTTTTTAAAATAATTTCCAGAATATCCAAGATTTTAAGGAAAAAAAAATCACACTTGCTGAAGTGCTCTTTGGCAAGAAAGGAGTCCTGGTCTTTCTTCCAAACACACATGCAAAATGTTTTAGTTAAAGAGTCCAGAGTCAGGAATGGAACCCACTAGTTCTGCTGCCAGGAAATATTTTTTAACTCCATTAGCAAAATGCCTGGCATCTTTGTCTAGCGCCAGTTCTAAAGATGACACTGAGTAGGGTGGGAGAGTTGGTCTGCTGGAGAGCAGGCAGGCTC
>VYXD01010256.1:14152-24742 GCA_013397195.1 Hylia prasina
TCCTGTGAGGAGTAGCTGAGGGAGCTGGGGGTGTTTATCTTGGAGAAAAGGAGCCTCAGGGGAGACCTTATCACTCTCCACGACTGCCTGACAGGAGGCTGTGCCCAGGTGGGGTCAGCTTCTTCTCCAGGCAGCCAGTGACAAGAAGGGAGGACACAGCCTTAAAGTTGTGCCATGGGGAGGGTTAGATTGGACATTAGGAAATATTTCTACACAGAAAGTTCCATCTAGTTCTGTTCTGTTTCTGTTCTAAGTGCACAGAAAGAGGCTGCCTAGGGAACTGGCACAGTCACCATCTCCGGAGGTATTTAACAGATGTGTAGACATAGCACTAGGGAACATGGCCTAGCCAATGGACTTGCCAATGTAAGGCTGGAGTCAATGATCTTAAAGGACTTTTCCAGCCTAATTGATTCTATGATTCCAGGTCTATGTGAGAGTTCTCTCCCCTCTGTTAGCTGAGGAGATTTGATGATGGACTAGCCCTTTTAGAGTTACAGATGAATGTAACTGAGAGGCAAAGAAAAGAAAAGATATTTTATGGGAAATTTCAGTAAAGAAAAGGCATGACTACAAAAGAAATGGCTTTGTCATTCATGAATTTTAAAATCAGGGAGGCCTGATGCCTCCCATCGTCCTGTAGTTTTTCTTAGCAGGATGTGTGGCACTGTTTTTAAAATACAGAGAAAATGTCTAGAGAACATAACTTCATCAGTCCCTAACAGATCCCAACCTTAAAACCATGTAAATTTACTAGTAGTAAATTTACATGGTTTTAAGGTATTATCTCATCTGTACTTTTATCATAGGCAATTTTTTAAACATATACGTATGCATAACTCATGTCTACACTAGCCACATCTCACAATGCACAACATACAAAGATTATAAATCATGGAATAGCATCTTTTAAAGCATTTTAAACTGCTTATTGTGATTTTCAGGAGCCACAGTTCTGGCAAACTGATGCTGTAGAAAGCCTCTCTCTCAAGCAAGCATGGATAAGTATCTCAAAGATACATGGATTAAAAATTTCTATTAAGTTTATCATAGTTAAAATAATCAAACTCAGAACATAAAATATAAATTACTTGTGGTTTTCACTTCAGTGTTTCAATGCATAGAAAGGATCCATCTCAAACATCTAATAATTTTTTAGATGGAGAACTTTTAAATAGGAGTAGCACTTTGAGGACACACATATTCATGTTAAATAGGAAGTGCTCCAATACAGCAGTATTAGCAGTAAAGAACTAAAAGAATGGCCAGTATGAGTGAAGTTAGTGAATAGCCAGTATAAATGAAGATAGATTACAAATCTATCCAGGCTGGAAAAACAGAATTCAAGAATAAAATCTATGAAAACACTAACTTATGGAACATTAACTAGTAAGTCGATTCTTCACATAAGTGAGATTCAGAGAATTCACTAAAAGATCACTTGTAAGATGACAAAAGCGGTTGGATTATCATTTGATTAGAAATATTTAACATCATCAGTTTTGTAATTATGCTAGGTTAAAAGCCTCTTACTTTTATGTACACAAAATAAGACTGTACAGATACAGCTCTGGATTACTGATTGTACAATCTCCAGACTCCTCTGGACCTCTTCTTATTTAGTGGTAAAACTGAATGTTTAGAAGAAGAAGAATCTATTATAGCCTCTGCTCAGAGAGGCTGTACTTCTCAAAGACAAAGACAATGGTAAGACAAAATCCTCTCAAGTTTAGGACATTACAGGTCATCACAAATCATTCATGCCCTTTGCAACTTGACATCTAGTGGAGAAAAAACATTATGCAAGTGTTTCAGAAAAGCAAGTTTCAGATACAGAGCTTTCCTGATGTCTTTTCTATTGTTACCACTACATGTTTCCAGTTGTATTACAGTCTTCTGCTTTTCAGATTTGGCTTTCCACTTGCCATATTACACTCTGAAATTCTAATCTTTCTTACAAAAGGAATTCAGACAACTTTCTAACATCCCAAACATCATCTACCACCTGTTGAGCATTACTGTCAGAGAAGGCTGTTGTGCTTTTGAATGCCACTACAATCAAGTGAGATAGGAGAACTCCATTAATAAAATGCCAGATAGCCATTTTCTCTGGTTATCTGTGATGGGTCCACATTACACGTATTTTCACACAACCTTTGAAAGTATTTGAGGATCTTCTTTGCCTTCAATTTATGCTCCTTTTATATCAAGTAGTATCTTCTTGTTACAACCACTTTGAAAGATTGCTTTTTGTCCAGATTACTATTCCTATTTTTCTGAAGACATTTAAATTTTTTCATCCTTTCTATAATATCTTGCTTCCACTGATGATTAAATTTATCTGATTTTTAATTCCTAAGTAAGACCTAGAATTTTTCAGGTAAGTTTTGAAGACAAATATGACTTCTTTCCTATCTTCTTTCTCTTGCATCACATTATTTTCAAATAGAGATTGTTTGGTGCTGAAGACCACTCATTTCCCTACAACCACTAAAAAAACTAAATTATGTCCTCTGAGTTTTGCTAAAATTAAATGTTTTAGAAAGATTGACCAAATATTGTGGTTTTTGTTTTTTTTATTTTCTGGTTAAGCTTTTGAGTCCAGTTCTTCCATTGTCACAAAAATGAACAACATCCCTTGGAAACATACAATTATCTCCACTGTTCTATGTGTCAAACACCTTCTCCTGTCTCTGTGAAAGCGTAGGTACAAAGATGAATGGTTGCATGCCAATTCCATCTGTAAGTGTTTGTGTTTATCCAGTTTCTACGCAAAGTAGTCTTTAGCAGTAATTGTAACTAAACCAAAAGTCACATGGAAGAATACAGTCATTTAAAACAATTAATTCTTAAATAAAATAAAAATATATAAAAAATCTTTAGGAAATAAATATTTTAAATGCCTTTATTAACTGAAGTCTCAGGTGTGCTTACCTTACTTTACTGCTGAGGATACCTACTATGCATATACTTCCAAAAAAGTTAAAGTTTGTATGCATTTTTCCCCCTTAGTTTTGTTTTAAAATAACAAAGTCTTCCTATCTTTTTCTCATACCACTTAGAGGGAATGTTGCAATCACTAAATTCTTTACAGCTGCCACTGCTAGTTCAGCAATACTTCAGTTTCATGAACATTGATAATTACTGCGAGCATTAAAGTTCAAAGTCCTCTGAGATGGCTTAGATGTTACTGATTAAGGCTTCGTTATGCTTCATGTTTCTAATGTTTCCACTGTGACAGTTCTAGGGAGTGAATACCTTCAGTCAATGAAAGTTGGCTTTTTTCTAGTCAGTCTTCTTCAGACTACATAAACTTGCCACAGACACACAAGGCCCCTTACAGTTTGTAAGGCTGCCAGAGGCATGGAACAGACACCTGACAATTCATTTACAGAGGTCCACAAAGACTATCCATATCCCCTCTCCACTACATTTACCAGGTGGCCACAGAGCCATCTCTCAGCACCTGCCATAGTCCAATTCCCATCAGCAATCCAAATGTCTAATTTAAGGAAGTGTATCTAAGGTCATGTGTATTGCACCCAGCAGTGGCCTAAAGAAAAAATCTACTTTCTATTTTCCATTTGTTTTGCCAATGATTTGTTATTTTACATATTTCTCTTTAATAAAAGGACACTAAGCCTATAACAGGAATGTCTCCATTATGGCAGTAACCATTTTCTCATGTATTGGTATCACAACTGGAAAGGGGAAAAATCATCTGAGAGGTGGAACTCCTCTATAATCACAAATTAATCTACAGTCTAAGTAGAAGGCAACAGACTATGGAAACCCACTTTCAAACTTAAATAGCTAGTGTCTTGTCTTCTGTAGCAGCTCTTGCCTCCAAGTATTTATGGCAATTCAGGATGCTACATTTGTTCAGCTGTGCATGCTGTACTGTTTGCCTCTGCCAGCTCTGATAGCTTATTCTCCTCCCCTAAAACAGACATTTCTTTAGCTGCAAGAAAGCTGCCCATGTGAACTGAAGAATGAAAGTATGACAGCAAAAACTGGGACAATCCTTTTGAAGTTGTGTGTTCAATGTCACCATCTAGACATCATCTCTGAGGCCAATCAACAGGGAATAGTGCTGTGTGTTCTTCTCATTATACATGCTAGTAATTGAAATGTGCCTACAGGCAGCACAGCTAGCTAGAAGTCATAAAAACTACCTCTGAGTAATCAGAACACTTGTAGGTACCTTAAGTGAGATACCAGTAAGTGAGATACAGCTCTGGATTACTGACTGTACAATCTCCAGGCTCCTCTGGACCTCTTCTTATTTAGTGGTAAAACTGAATCTTTAGATCAACACTGAAAGGAGTTATACCTTCACACTGCAGTTACAAAAGTACTTATTAAAATACAAACACTTTTCCATATTTCAAATTTTAAAAAACTGTTTGAGAAAGTGTAGATTTAAAGAATTGTTCAAGTCTTCGGTTTCAGTTTTTTTTCCTTGTTGCTGGTTTAATAGGTGAAATTCCTTGATAATAACTTGAAAATCTACCTATAATTTATAAACAACTGGAACACTGAAGCTGTATACTCAATTAATATTATATCAAAGACAGATATTAGTCCTGCAAGACATGGCTCTGTATAAGGAACTAATTAGAAGACACAACTTAGGAATATTGCTTTTTGTTAGTACCTATATTCGTTAAAATATGATTGTAAAGTGAGGGGTCTTAAGCACTAAACTAAGTCAAGGAACACAGGAGAGCAGTTTGCAGGATTAAATCTGACAACTATTCAAATTTTAACTAATGAACTAAATCATCAATATGGCACCTTCCAGCTATGTCTAAAAGCACCTTACCAGTACTGATGACGTGGGCAAAGTCAGGATGTAAAGATGAAAAAGATGGTTGAGTTATGAAAAATCAGGGCCATGGAAAGACAATAGTTTAAAAGGTAGTGTAAGATCATTCACAGAATCATACAATGGTTTGGGCTGAAAGGGACCTTAAAGGTCAGCTGGTTCCAATACCCCTGCCACAGGCAGGGACATCTTTCAGTGGATCAGGTTGTTCAGAGCCCCAGCCAACCGGGCCTTGAGCAATTCCCAGGGATGGGACACCCACAGCTTCTCTGGACAATCTGTTCCAGTGCCTGACCACTCTCAAAGTAAAGAATTTCTTCCTAATATCTAATATAAATCCACTTTCTTCCAGTTTGAAGCCATTTTCCCTCATCCTATTGCTACACGCTCCTGTAAAAAGTCCCATTTTCCTTGTAGAAAAGAAAGGTACTGGAAGGTGGTGATTAGGTCATTCTGTTTAATGCTGATATTCTCACAATACTGAAATATAAAAGTTTTAAACAGCACTTTATTTGTTTCTGGAAGTTCCAGAAGGCAGAGATTTTTAAATCACAAGGACTTGGTTTTGTGGATTGATTATGCAATTATATAGGAACACTGTATGCAACAGGAGAAAAGAGCTATTGTTAACATCATTGCACTCCAGACCAATTAATGGTATTTCCATTTTTATAGAAACTATGTTTTTCTTGTATTACAGAGAAGGGATACAAGCCTGCAAATACTTGAGCCTAGTATAGTATATAACACTCTGAATAGTAACATGTGACCTTTCACACTTGTATGCACTAATTTTAGAAATGTTCACAGGATCAGGCATTATATGAAACAAGTATCATATTTCATATAAAAAATTCTCAGAAATGTCTACATCTTTGTAGTGTCAAATCATAACTCTTCAAACCAATACAGTCAAAAGATAGTTATTTTTATGAATACTGTTTTAAATAAAATTTATTTGGAATACCTTTGCATTTAAATTAAAAGGAAAAAAAATTAACATAGCAAAAATTTGAAGTGCCTTATCATAGCCACTTACTCAGTCAGCTGAACATTTTTCAGAGAAAGCAACTTCTTAATAATTTCTAAAGCACTTCAGGTACCTAACAGACATCAGCAAAAAAATAACAAACAATAATACACATACATACAACTAAAAAAAAAACAAATTAGAATTTGTTTTTCACTTGTAACTTTTCTTTTGTGGTGATGGTATCTCCATGAGGGTTGAAAAAAGATCTGGCAGGTTATTAAACAGATAATAAATACTGGCATTAAAATATTTTTCTTCAAAAAATATAGGCACTCAAAGCACACAAATATTCTCTTAAATTTAGAAAGTGATTTGCATAAATAGAAGACACTTCAGAGAGCAGGTAAAAACCAGCAGGAATATTTTATGATTTTTCCTTCCTGTTCCAGAACTGTACCAGTTCTGAAGAACTGCACTAAGACGTTGCAGTAGGACTTACAGTACTCAGCACCAGGCTAGAACAGAAGTCACCAAGATCATATTTACATATTTATCAGTACTCACTGGGAATATTCAAACTGTTCCACAGTGTTAAAAAAAAAACCCAAATCAAGTAACTATATGGACAGCTGCCATGTAACATTCATGCTTGAAGTTCCAATTGCTTTGTGATGTGTTTTCTTCAAAGGATGCTAGTGGTTGCAAAAGTAAGATTCTTCCTGCTTCATAAACACCAGCTAAATTACTATAAAAATCTATTGGAAAACATTTGTTGCCAGTAAATATATGTGAGTAAATATGCATGGAAAATAACATAAGTAGTGTGGGATGAAATCAAAATTACTTTATTGCAAACTTCAAGCAAACAGGTATGGAAAACAGCACATATTATGAATCTGGATCGATCCTCAGTTAAGCTGGCAGACATAGTTATATAATTGTAAATATAACTATTATTTTCCTTCCTTGCTAACCCTGGTGTGTCATTTGACTTGATGGTGACCTTTTATTGAGAAATAATCTTAAAAATATCTCACAGGGCATGAAACCTCAACTTGAGAGACAACAGCTTTGTTCTGCAGTCAGGTGTATCTTACTGGGTCATCTCATAGAAGTCTTGTTGCTTGTCTGTGCCCCAGTTTCTTCACTGAACAAATACATACGCCTCTATACACAGGCTGCTAGGGTTTTTTTTTTTTATTTCTACATCAGAACTGTTCTGCATATGTTCAAGTTATATCAAAATGAAAAAATAAAGAGAAGGTATGTATTTACTACAGGTATAAAAATTTACTCTTCCAGAAGAGAAGAAAATAAATTTTCTTTATATCAATCTTAGTATACATTAATATTACAGAGTCATATAAAGCACTGAAAGTAATGATGTCACAGTACTTTGATGAAGTAGAGTAGGTAATAAAAATAATTTAATACCGTCAAGTTAAACAGCCAACTAAATTTTTAGTACTGATTGATAAATCTAGGATGTAGCAAAGAGATTTTTTTGTTCTGCTACCACTGACTTCTTGGAAATATCATGTATAAATTTCATTTTCTGTGTGTTTCTCCTAACATGGCCACAAAATCAAAATCAAACTTGACAGAGAACAAGCTATACCTTCAGCTAAAGTGAGTCCACCACAATTTTTAGCCCTGGTGCAGTCTTCGGGACTCTTCAAACAAACCATGCTCTATTATTTCTTCTTATGTGAACGAAAATTCTCTCATCAAAGCTAACGTGGTGGGCCTTAGCAGAGTCCAATTTCCTGGCGCAAAACAACATTAAGTTGTTTGGAAGAATCCATACTCCCAAAATAAAACTACATATTATGAAAATTCTTTCTTTTCCTAACACATCAGGATTGCTATTAAAAATTGCAAGATGTTGAGTTGTTAAGGTCAATTAGGCCATACAAATACTTAGGATAAATATCACTCAGATGTGTAGAAATAAGTATACATTCCTTCTATACAGAAAAAAACCCAAACCCACAAAAATCTAATATTTGATCACGGGAAGCGGAAAACATCAAAATCTCAATTTTACCAAGAGATATGTACCTGTGTGGTTTATACATGGGCTGGTTTGAAAAGCATGCATAAATCATGTTACAAGTAATGCAGGTTATTTCCTTTCATCAAGAACTTCTCCTAAGTTGTATGGCATTTTGTTGTAACAAACTCCTGTCTTATCTATATAATCATACACTCCTGTGATCTCCTGTTATATCTAGATAATACCAAGACAAATAGAATATTTCCAGATTTTTCTGTTGTAGAAAGAAGGGAAGGTAGGCAGGGTTGGTCATTTTGGTAGGTCTGCAGTCCATGCTAAGTAAGGACAAACACTGGCAAATGAGACATTAAATGCAAGTGAAAGCAGGTTTTGCAAAAAAAGAAACTGAATGTTCTTGCTGTGCACAATTTTCTTCATCCATAAATGAGGGACCATCGCCATTAATCCAGTGCTCATTTCTTCTCCAATTAAAAAAATGTACATCAGAATCTGCTTACTGCAGCTGTAAATGTCTCCATTTCAGCATTCTGATTTACTCTACTACAAGTCTATTTTTGTCCTGTACATGACTAGTTGTTGCTCTCCTAGGTTATGCTGGGACAGACCATTCAGGTCAAGGACTGAATGCAAAAGTCCTGTGGAATAAGTTGTGAAGAAGTAGCAAGAATTTTAAGGTTGCAACATTTATTGGACTGACATGGAAATCTTCATTTCCACTGCCTGTGATACGGTAGGCTGTCTGAGTGTGTGGAAAGGCACTGTGTGAGTTAGACTTTTCACCCCTTGTCTTTGCAGGTTTCTGTCAAACATGATGTGAGTTAATTCTTTTAGAAAGCAAAACAGTAGTCATTTCTTACTTTTTAATTATCATTTGGTGACAGACATTGGATGAGGGAAAGAGGCAGACATCATTTGGGGATAAAACACTAAGAGGTTTTTGTCTATCAGCAGCTGTGCATGAGCCATTAGCAGCTGTGCACACACTCTTCACCGTTCTAGGAAAAAATCCTATGGAAAAGTATCACTCCAGATGGGGAAGGTTTATGCATGTCAGCCCTCAACCAATTACTCTACAAGCATATTCCTTCCCATGCTGGTCACTGCCTTCAGCAAACCATCCTGGCACAACTGTACTTTCCATCTTCTTCCACACTGGCATGACGTTAACATCTTCCACACTAAAGACATTAACATCAAACCTGGTGTGTTTGAGTGCACTAGGCATAAACATTCTGTTAGAGCTGCAATTGCTGAGGAAAGCCCTCAGATCCCACTTTGAAACACAGCCCCTCGATGCACCAGATTGACACTGTGCAAATGGTGGTGAGCAGATTTGCACATCTGTTTCTCTCCTAGATTTAAGCATCTGTTGCATAAGGGACAAAGTGTAAAAATGAAGGGGAAAATACCATTGAAAGTACCAGAGTCAAGCTTGTGAGGCTTTGCTTAGTCTTTCCTACTCTACTTTTAATGTGCAAAATGAAAAATATGTTGAGAATGTGTGAAAAACAAATCTATGTCAAACCTATTCTAAATGGAAGGCCAGGACCTACATGTGTATGCTTTAATATAGGTTTCTGCAGGCAGACATAATGCTAGAGCTTCTGTAGTAGTATCTGCAGATATTGATTATCCATCATTTTATAACCCAGAAAAACTCACAGCTTTTGGGGCAAGTATCAGCATCTTCCATATTTTGGAGCAGAGACCAAGGCCCTCCTCCTCACTCATGGTTTGTAAACAGCTTCTTATCATTTGCTCTCTTAGCTCCTACCTCACTCGGCAGCTCCCCAATTACAACCTGCAATGACTAGGACAATGTGTGTATAGATACTGAAGGCAATATATACCCTATTTCCTTTGAGTGTGTGTAGAGTACTGGGAGGTAGAAATACCCAGTTTCCTTTCTGTCCGACAGCTTTTCTGGCTTTTTAGAGGCTTCTAAATTGTAATTTATGTACTTAAATGTCAAGTGGAGCAAACTAAATGTGGTCTCCAGTTTCCTACTGACATGCAAACAAAGGCCAGATCACCTCTTGGCATACGTGAAAAGGTTGTCTACGCACTCGGGAGCACCTGCCATTTCAGGGGGAAAAGGCGGGTGGCCGCGGCAGCACAGCCCTCCCGGTGGGAACGGCATCCCTGGGTGGTCCAGCCGCGCTCGCAGCATCTCTCCTGTCGCGTGCCCCGGCACTCATGAGCTCGGCCCCGTTTTCAGTCCGCCGAAGGCTAAGGGACAAGGAAGAGCCGCTCGGCGGGAGCGTCCAACCGGACAGATGTGTTTGGTCTGTGAAAAGGAACGTCAGTCAGCAGCCGGCCTTCCCTGCTCGCTCACACTCCGCCGGTGTTCCCCTGTGCCGGATACACACACTGCACTCTGAGCAGGACGAACCCAAAACGTCTCCGCGACTTCCAGTGCCGACCCTCGACCCCATGGCCACGCAGACCCCCCCCTTTTGCTGTCTCCTAGTCCGCCTGCTACACGAGGAGCAGTAGAGGCTTCCCGAGGGACCGGCGACCCCGCGGAAACGCCCCACCGCATCACTCCCAGCCACCGTTCCTCGCTCGGGCTGCACAGGCATGCTACCACCCCACGCCTTGCCCCTTGATTTGCCCAGGGTGAAACATCCACCCACTCGTGTTCCCGTGCTCCTGCGGAGGCGCGGGCCCGGCGCTCGGGGTCCCCTTTCCCGGTCCCCTCCCTGCAGCGCTCTCGCCCGGCGCGCGGCCCCTCAAGGGCTCCGGGCTCAATGTCAGCGGCGCGGGGCCGCC
>VYXD01010256.1:25112-38403 GCA_013397195.1 Hylia prasina
GGGCTCGGCCCGGCGCTCTCCAGCGTGCTGCACCCGGGACGGCCCCGCAGGCCCCGCGCCGGCCGGGGCGCCGCCCGCAGCTCCCGAGGCAGGATGCTGAGCTCCAGGGCTCTCCATCCCGCCGTCCCGGGCTGTCTGCGCCGCGCGGCCGCGGGTCGTCGGGCACGACTCTGTCCCGGGGGGATGAGATCTCGCCCGGGGGGGTTACACAGCTGCATCAGCATCACTAAAACCCCGGTGTCTGCACACGCCTGCCCTTCCCTGAGTGTAAACACTTGTTCCAGGCGTTGCGAGAAGGAAGTGCCTCTCTGTCAGAGTTACAGTAAAATAAGTTTATCCAGGTGATGTGTGCAAAACTAGGTTTTCATAGGGAGACAGGTAAATGTGCTGACAAATTAGCATCACCTTCACAGTAAACTGCATGGATGCAGGATTGGAATAGTCATACAGAAAGCAGTGCAAATAAATGCCCAAGAGGCTATAGTTCCGTTTAAAATTACATTTCAAGTGTAAGATTATTTCATCCCAATCTCTGTGCCAGCTGGCTGTATGCCTTATAAATGTAACACTGTCTATGATATTTTCTGAGGAACTATCGATGTTCTTAAGCGTATTTAATCAACAGCTTGAATTGAACGATCTGCATCTATATGATAAGTAAATTGCGCCGGAGACTGTGTTTAAAAAAAGAGAATCCAGAATGTTCAGTAGTTAGATGGATCTTCTAAGAAAAAACTGGGTTAAACAAAACATTCTTTCAGTGAGAACAGGAGGAAATACTTTCCAAGTTTCTGCGGGACTGTTTGGAGTGAGGTGTTTAACAATGAGCTGTGCTAGCACCTTGCAGCTGAGCCCGAGAGCAGTACAGCTACAGGAGTGGAGGATCTCGGCAGCACTTGAAGTTATGACTTCAAATCATGCTTCAAATTCCTGCCTGTTTTCCTGGTTTCCTGAACTCAGTAAACTGCACTCGATCTTTTCCTGGGGTGTCTTTTCCCCCCTGGCTTGTCAGGGCAGCTGCATTAGCAGGTGCATTAAGGGGGCAGAGAGAGCCAAGGACCTACCTTCCCTTTCTCCCAGCTAGAGAGGCACATAGCAGGTCACGTCTGATGCTGTGGTAGAATGCCTGGGGGATTGGGGGGGTCAGGTGGCCTCTTCCTTATCTGTGTGTGTTCATGAGTAACTGTATTCATGTGAGGATTCTGTTGAAATGAGTGAGGTTATTCTTGTGAGTAATTTTCCTTGCTCTGTTGTAAGTTTGGTTTCTGAGTGAGGTGCACTCAGAATGTTTTGGGCAATAGGAACTTATTTGGCATGTTTTGCAGCATGTAACTTTTTAAGCTGTTCAGTGAAATAGGTGATAAGTTTGTTCATTCTGTTTCATTACAGAAATATCTTCTGATTCTGTCCTAGTTCTTCAAGTGGGAAGGTTTAGAGATTGTAGTGTGTTTCCCTTTTCAATAGGAGTAAACAACAGTGCATCCTTTTCAGGCCTGTTGTCTTCATATTCCTAAATTAACAGGTATTTTCTGGTAGTTTTTTTAAAGTTTTTATTTTATTAGAGTAAGTGTTTCATTTTTAAATAAACTTCATAGTCTTTCATTTGTTTTGGGATGGTGTGACCCGCTCCAGACCCAATTTTTTTTGCCCGTAGGACTGTTTCAGTGTGAAAGGTGAAGTGTGCGTGTTGTTTTTCCCAAAACAATTGCAGCTCTGTAGTGGTATGACTCTTTTTGGGTGGCAGTGCAAACTGTGTGAAGAAGTTTTACTATACAGAATATTCACCTTATTTGGGAATTACAACAACACTTTTAAGTGCCATCTAACAGTGTCTCAGTACCACAATGAATTCATGTGTAAGGATGGAGTTGCCTTGATTTATTTTTGCAAGTTATTTGTAACAGTGTAATGCTTGTGTATTGACAAGCCTTAAAGCATCCAAAGAGACAGGGGTATTCCCATGCTGCTGTGTAGATGTGTAGATACCATCAAAGGAAAGACCTAAATTTTCTACCAGAATAACAAGAAAAACGTAAAAAGCTGAGTATTTTATGATATCCAAATGAGAAGATGTATAATGTATTTGTAAATGCAGTTCTTATTAGGGTATTTTTGGCACATATGAAAATAGACATCTCAGTAAATTTTAAATGCAGCCATACCTAGGGAAGTATGGGGTTAACCATGTAATATGTGAGAAAAGTCTGGTATAGGCTTCTGCGGACTCTTTTATTTTTTTCCTAGGTCTGCATGCCTGTATGGATTTTCTGGGATTGTTTGATGTATTTGGTTATATTTCTGGATTTCATTCTCATAGGTTTTTTTATAAAGCAGCATATTTATCTACACCAAACGGTATTTTGTTGGAACATTTGAAGGAGTAGGCAGCATCCTGGTGCCCTCCTGCCCCTTGTTTTGGTATGAACAGAACGTGGAAGCTGTGTCTCTACACTCGGTGCTACGTAAATTGGTTACTTGCAGCCTTGTGGGGCTTGGTCTTTAGCTTTATGGCTCTCCATCTTGCATGTGTTTCGGGAAAGAACTGTCTATTCGTTGAGCAGATACACCCTTGGAGGATCAGATTCAATAAGTATTACATAATTTTTCCACAAGGGGACCATTTTGATCCTGTTTGTCTTTTCCAAGTCTGCTGAGGTTAATGTGTAATTTGGAGGCTGTTACATAAACTGAGCACCTAATGCACATCAAACCCAGCACAAGACCTCTGTTTATCACTTTGCAGCTGTGATTACTGTATTTCTAAAGCTGGACAACAATTCTGTGTAATTGCATGAGTCACAAAAGTGAATTTATCAGTCAGAGTTTGCTGGGGTCCTATGTGCCTTCCGTGAGATGCTGAGTGCCTCCAGCTGCCCATTCTCGTATGTGGAAGAATGAGCCTTCAGGAGAGCATCACTGGTCCAGCCCCATGGCTTTGCAGCCACTGGATGAGAGCAGGACAAAGCTGACAGGAGATGGGAGCAATTGCAGATGGTTCAGCTGCTGCCACACACATTTCATTTATTTCATAGGAGATTTGTGGTGGACATGGGCTTTGGATGACTTTTATATGTTACGGCCTTCTGGTATTAATGGAAATGTGTGTGACTGATTTTAGATGATTAATTACTCCATGTCCTTTGGCATGTCAGGACTTTCTTTAATGTTCAGTGGGCTGGCTTGCACTTGACTGGGCTGCTCATCCTGTAGCATCTCCCTCCCTCCCTCCCTTCCTCCCTCCCTCCTTCCCCACAGAGAAACTCATGCTGTCAAGGAAATCTTGGGTTTATTACCACGTTGGCTAGGGCATCTGTAGTCAGCAATCTATAAAGAAAACAGAATTGCTACCGGAGTGGCATCTTTTGACCAGAAATAGCAATGTATGAGACAGCTGAGTGGAAATAATATGTGTATGCGTAAATGTAGCCTTTACACTCTGATGGTTACAGTCAGCTTGATGTTTGGGAACAGCATTTGTCTGAAGGTGGGGACAAACATTTTAACTGGCTTCAAGATGAAGTAAGGCTGTGATGTGGTATTGTCTGTCAGGGTAGCAGGTAAAGAGGTGCAACGCAGGCTGTGCTGAGGGTCTTTTTCTTCTGTGTAAATAAAACAAAGTATAAAGTAATTGGCAACACTACGAAAAAAAAAAATGACATTTTTACTCTCTGGGTAACTTCTGATTTATCCAAGAACTCAAAGCATTATTTTAAGTAAAGTAAAGCAGAATAATTTCTAAAACTTGAACACAAAATTTAAGAGTGTAGTGAATAGTAGAGGTTTGACAGATTTTTTTTTAGCTTGTGTGCTGTTCCGGTTTCAAAACCTTTTTGTATTCACATTTAAGGTTATCATGTGAATGTTTGAGGTTTATAACAGAAATCTTTATAAATCGTTGAAGGCCTTATTGGTAATACCTTGTAAGTAATTTAATGCCAGGTTTCAACAGGTTTTGGTCAGGGTGAAAGACAATATTTATGTGTGTATGTCTGGGTAGTTACAGAAGAATTTGCTTCTGTTGCTGCTAAAAACCATTCTTTTATATTGTGCAGTTTTATGCAACCCATCCAGGTTGTCATACACATGTATAGCTTCAATTTCCAAGTGTCTGCTAAACTGTAAGTCACAATTGCCATGGTTTAGCATGCCTCATGGTTTTTTTTAATTATACCTTTTTAAAACATTTGAATTTATATGTGCATTATGAATCGATTTTCTTTTTAATTTTCACCAATCTTTTGGACCTGTCTTTGACCACCAGCAGTCGCCCTAACATGATAGACTGTGCATGTTATATGTGCAGCTCACAATCATCTTTATAAAATTCATGCATGCATTGGTTTAAAACCTGCTTTTTGGGACCAGTCTTCGCTTTACATGTTACACCTATCTTAAGTTGTGTCTTAAGAAGCTTAGGGTAAGCACCTTGTGCTTCTCTTTTGTCACATGTTTTTAATGTCTCTCTTAAAGCTAATGAGATTTATGTTTTTGTGAGCTGTTACATGCTTAGATTTATATAAAGCAGTAGAATTGGCAGGTAATGCTGTATGCAAGGAAGACAAAAGGTATTGTATCAGACTTAAATGTAATAGATAGAGGTATATATATTCAAAATTAAATACATAAATCATGTCTATATTTGTCAATATTAAATAGTTCAGATACAAATTTACATGGGTTTAATGGATACATTATGTCACTGGTAGTGTAGGAATATGAAACGGCCACAGTTTTGTATTCTCAGGGTAGTCATTTCTTGCTGCTCAGGATTTGTCATGAGATTCTGCTGCAGAATTGACACTTCTAAATTCACTAATAAAATCGTAATCATGGATTTATAATCCTACTATATAATGCACATTCCTTGTACAAACAATTTTTTAAAAATTATTTATGTTTCTGTGAATGAAGCACATATTCAGCTGGGGCTATCTTTCCTATATCTTTCATATATCTTTCATATATCTTTCATATATCATTTTCAAATACTATTGTTGTGACTCTCATTTTTAGTTAAAGAAAAACTTTGTACAGATAAACTAGTCCTATTGCTAGATGTTCAGTCCTTACATTTGGCTAAACATGGAGAACCATTAATATTAAAAAGATTATTAATAGTGCTTGGGTTTTTGTTTGCTACATTCCAACAATTTTTGCTCTTTGCTTCTGGAAATGCCCTTAAAAATAAAATGACAGAATTGTAGCATTAAAATAATGCATTTGTAATGTTTGAAAATTCTCCCTGACATCAAGTTTTGTATTAAGCTTCATAATAGTTCCCCAGTTAAAATGCAGCTCCCATAAAGGCAGGCTGAAGAGAAATGCAGTAATGGTCCTCAAATGCATAAATGGATGTTACAAAGAGGAAGGAAATTACATCGAAGTAATGAAGTGAAATTGCAGCAACACATAGCTAAATTAGATGTTTAGGAGGCAGGACCAAAAATAAGCAACAAAATATTCTATTGGAAATGTTCTGACATGAAATATAGGCCAGAACTGCATTAGGTTGTTTTTCATCTCCAGTTCCTATTATTTCTCATACTAGATAATGTTTCATCATTGGTTATCACAGATTCATTTTTTATCAAATCTAGTTGACTAAAGCTAGCTACTGACTTTTCCTTTTGTACCACTTGTAAGCAGGGATGCATGAGAGATAACTGGGATAGAGAGGTGTATTTTGTGCTTTTGGACTCATGAGGGCCGTGTACTCTTGTCTGCTTTGAGATTTTCTTCAAGAGCTACTAAAGCAAGGCAGTGGAGTCCACCCAAGGTTGGTGCAGCAGGCACTCGCCTTCCAGACCTCTAGGGCATATGGGAAGCTGTATGCCCTTGTTTGTTCAAGCAAAGTGATTCATTTTATTACTAAGACATCCTTCTGTCTCTGTACAGAAGAACGTAGAATACTAATGCATAGTTTGGGCTCACTTATGTGTTGAACATTTGCCAGTTTTCATTATGTTCATTCTAGTTCTGGAATAACAGTCTATTCACTGCATTTTCTTTCACAGTCTTGACATGTTACTTACTTGAACGCTGAATAAAGTTTAGGGTAGAGAAAGAGCTGAACAAGTGTAACTCAAATAATTCCTCAGTTCCCTGGGTTACTTTCAATTTAACTTGGGAAATTTTGAAGATCACTGGCAGCACCTATGAATAAGTACAAAAGTACATTTTTTTTCTTCAAGATGCTTGCTTTTACAATGTTCACTTTCTACACAATCTATGTAAATGCACGTATGTGCATCATAATTTTGAGATAAGTTTAGAAAGAAACCATAACAAAATAAAATAAACCCCCAAAGTTAGAGAAGTCCTGTGAATAATTCTGTAGCACGTAAGTCAAAGATGATATTTTGGGGACGTTATATGAGAGTCTTTAAAATTGAATCCAGGAAATTCAGTATCATGAGACTTCCTCTTCAGCTTTCTGATTTTTTTTTTTTTTTTTCTTGTTTTGATTGCAATGAAAAAAAAGTACTTGATAAATATGATCTATATCCATCTCTTTATGTACACATACCAAATATTAGGTCTCATAAGATCATCATCGTGCCTGGGCCTGTGGGGAAAATGTACTGATTCTGGTATTCCAATGGATTGTTTTAGCACGTCTACACATTTTTAAATGTGTTCTGTGACTTCATTTGTTTGCTCATGAAAATAAGCGATGCTTGTAATTGAGTCAGTAAAAGTTTTTTCTTCATCTTAGGTTTCTCAAACTTGGGTCAGTGAAGGGAACTGTGAATTGGAATACTGTGTAAAAGAATCAAGTAATACACAAAGGTCTAAATTTATGATTTGATTGGGTGTTTGGTGACTACAGCAGCTAATTGAAAGATGCATAGGATTTGATAAATTGCTTTAGGCTTTCTTGTGTGTGTTTGTGTGGGGCGGTGTATATAAAGAATTCAAAATCTGAGTGGCTCAGTTTCTGATTGTTCAGCCTGGAGTAGCAGAAATAGAGATGTAAGAATTCAGAGGTCACCTAAAAAGTATGAGTCTGTAGTGCTGCATTTCTTCCTATGTATCTTAAAATCAGTGGTGCTGTAACATTTAATTAAACTTTGTCAGCTTTTTTAAATTATAGCTTATAGCTTCAAATTGAAGCTATAAGAACGCAAAAACCCCTCCTTTTAGAGATGAGTATACAATATGAAAAATTGAAAAGAAATTTATTAATTTGATCATAAATAAGAAGTATCCATTCTCACCTTTGCTTTCACTCAGCAGCATGCCTGAGAACTGTTTTCTATGTCAATATACATTTTTTTGAGAGAGGAAACTTTTAACCTACTTTGCAACATTTAATTTTTAACCTGACAGTACAGTTCTACTTAATTGCTTGAAAGTCCTTTAGCTGTCTATTTCCTGATTCTTTCCCAGAGGCATGATTTAATTTTAAAAATCATAGTGTATTCAGCTCTAATTATTGGAGAGCTTGTTCTAGACACATAGTAAGGTATGTTAATGACCAAAAACTGTATCAGCTGGAGTCAATGTCAGTACTACCTCAAGGACACTGTCATTTAGCTTCTATAAAATCTCTGCTAATATCTTTTAATCTGATGATAGTCAGATTCAGGCAAGCTGCACGGTATTTTTTAATAATCTTATTGCCTTGTAGTGTGATGCAACTGGAATAAGTCTGGAATAAACTTATGTTCAGAAAATGTTCATTTAATTACAGAAGAACTGCATACTGTTTCCATTACATATTTGAAAAAACCCAAAACTTATCCCAAAGTCATTTGCATTTTTGCCAGTGAAGTACCCAAAACCTAAGTTACATTATATAGCTAAGAATAGGATATTGTTTTTGTTTAATTTTCTTCAATGTTGTTTATGTGTATATATTATCTAGTTAAGCATGTAATTTAATAAATATTTTGATACACTATTGGAATTCACTGTGCTACTAAATTTCTAGCTGTAAAAATGTTATATTTACTAAAAATTCATATTAATATATTTTGTTTTCAGCTGGAAAAGCAGAAGTTGCTTTGTGCTCACAGTCAAAGCTGTGTTGATTCTGTTTTTTTTTTAAATTTTTTTTTGAGTGAGTTTATTTTTTTAAGTGACTTTAAAAGAACCAATTTATATAAAAATTGTTTTTAATACTGGGGGGCAGGGTTAAGTGATACTACTCTTCTTCATCTGATTCTGTCTGAGAATTACCCAATCTTACATTTGCACTAAAGCTCTAAATTTGCACTAAGGACTAAGGAGTGGAAATATTGATGTTTCCTTAGCTGGTTCCTTTGCATTTTACAGTAATTTATCAGATCTTCCAAGAAGCACCTCTCTTCATGGCATGACTGCAGCAGTAGACAGTGTGGTGATGAAATGATCTGACCTTAATGTAAATATGTGGATTGCAGTAAATTTAGAATAATATATCATGAGACCCCAATAATAAATAATTTGTCTGTCTTTTTCTAGGGAAAAGCTGTGGAAAATACACAGAACTTTTATAAGATACATAAAGTAAGATCTATCCAGCTCTACCCAGGAGATGGAATAAAAGCATGGCTGCAAAACCATAGAGATGCAATCAAGCTTTCATATGGCTAGTGAGAGGTTTTCCATCAGGCTCTTGAATAATTTCTGTCTACTTATTCATTCCAAGAGGGCTTATTATTTAGGTCTGGCAGAGAAATTTCTATGAAACCTGCAGCAGGTGCTACTACTCTCTAAACATCTTATTACTGCCTGGCAGTAGATGTTTGCAAGCTTCTGGGTTCCCCAAACCCATCCAAGGCTACAGGGTCCTTGGGATAGCTCCTTTGCACTAGATTTTTCAGTGAAGGTAAGAGCCAAGCTTGTCTGTCACTCTCGTTCACCTTGTCTTTAGTGCCAGACAAGCTTGGTGGCAACAAAAAGAATTGCTTTTCTGGCTTTGGATTAGTCTGATAGCTTGAAACTTGGAATATAAAACAAAAGAAGCAAAATATATCAAGCATATACCTCAAACTTCACTTGTTACTTGGATAACTTTCTCATATACCCACTTTACCAAGTGTTCTTAAGAGTGGTTTTTCAGAGCTGTGTGTCTAGTGTTCATGGAAACCCGTATCTAGATGACTGCCTAAGTACTGAATCCCACTTTTTCCTTTATTTATAGCATTTCTTACGGTCCAATTTTCAGTTAGTGAAATCATGCTATAGGCAACTTGCATTCAAAAGTTCATAGGAGCACATGGATGTAGTTCCTACTATTTTCTTGGAATCAGCTTCCTTTCCCCCCTCATTCTGTCTTTCATCTTCCTGTATTTCTTTCTGAAGATAAAATACTTTCCCTTAAATAAATGGCAATAATGCATTGACTTTTTTTTTTTTTAAAATTTGTTTATTCTGCTGTGTAGTTTTCCATTCTTAGTCGGTTAGCTGGAAGATACTGAGCCATTTGTTCAAACTAGCAGGGAGAAGTCAGTTCAGGTATTCTTCATAGACTCTTGCAGTTTGTAAAATGCCTTCTAGTAATTAAAAAACCCCCTTCATGTATATTTTCCATTTCCCTTCACTTGGGCAGGTTAGCAGCTTTCTGTTGAGAATTGCAGCGTGATGCAGTTGGATATACTGTTACCATACACTGTTACACAGACACTTCCCCGAAATTGTCCCTTCAGCTTGTATATTGCCAGCATGGGAATTCAAGTCTTGCATACATCTACCACATTAAAGATATAATTATCAGAAGCACAGTTTTGTAATGCAAAGGGAGTGTGGTACCAAGAGTAAGTACTGCCAGATGGTAGGCAATCTATCAGAGTGTTTAAAAAGGGTCAGAATTGAAAATGTCTGAAATCCGATGGCTTATTAAGCAGTAGACGTTGAATGTGTGGGAAAAGTGAGAGATGAGTAACCTAAGCATGAGGTGCCCACATGACCAGACAGGCTTTTAATTGCATGCATTCTGTCAGTATTATATGAAATACTTGTTTTTGCTAAATTAAATGCGGTTTTGAAATTTGGAACAGAATATTAAATCCAGCGATATACTGCTGGGTGTTGAAAAGTTCAGTAGGATTTGTAAATGTTCTTACTGTTTATTTATTGAAGTAATGAATTTATTATGATGGCTCATCTCTCTGTAATGGAAAAAGAAGTCCAAAAACAATTTCAAGGGTTTTGTGTTGAAAATAATTACAACTAGTATGTAATAATCTTATTATTTCATATACATATTATTTATCTAGATGTGAACTAAGTACAGGATAAATTATGACTGAATCCAATTAAATGTCTCTGGTTTTACATTGCTATTTAAAGGCCCTAACTATGACTTTAAATTTTCTTGTATCGCTTTAAACTCTCCTCTGTTCTTGTTTCCTAAAGTTAGATTTTTCTCTAGTCTGCCCGTGTGTTGCGCTCTGATGTTCACAGGCACACTAGTTTTCTTTTGTCAAGAGATGATTCTCATTAAGACAGGTCTGAGGAATACTCCGTCAGTATTATACAATCAGTCAGTGTTATTCAGCAATTTCCACCACCATCCCCCTCATTCCCCAGGACTGCATGAGCACTGCTCAATGTGACTGTGGTTGTTTCTGCAATTTCTAAGCTGCAGCCAACTTTTACATTCTCCACAGGCTAGACCAAATTTATCTTTCTGTGGAAGGCATGGGAGAGCTGCAGTGAACTTCCACTCCCACACTTGTTCCTCGTAGCACGACAGAGTTCAGGCTTGCTTCAGGGGAGGAGAGCTAGCTTTGTAGCCTGGGAATGCAGGTACCATGAATCTGCCTAAAATGGTGGCAGATGTTCCTGCTGGGGCTGCTGACTCGTGAGTCCGGGAAGTGCCACTGAATAGCAGCTCGTCTGCATTGAATGTGCAGGCTGATTTTGTGCCACTGGCAAAATGAGCAAATGGAATATGGTATTTAACTTGGTTTCATGTTTCCAGTACAAATTTTTCCATTTCTGGAAGGGAACGGCTTTGAAAGTGTCAGTTTTACCAGTGCTGTGCACAGTGTGCAAATCTATAGGATGTGAGATTAACATTTGAGATGGAAGTCAGGAGCCCATCTATCTTTGGATTTCAGGACCTAGATACTTGTAAGCATCTGGACTCCATGCCTGAACATCTTTCAGAATTCCAGTCATAGGGAGCCCAAAATGGTAAACCTGATTTTTAAAAAACGTCACCCATGGGTGCTGTGCATTTTGCAGAACTAGTGTGTCAGAATAATGCAAATATGTTTCAGCTTCCCTTTTTGTTGTATTATATATTTTGATTTGCAATTTACAGATCAATGTATATTCTAAGATTGTGAGGAAACGCTCTGCTAATAATTTTTCACTTAATTTCTAGGTGTTCTCCACCAATAAATTATTAATATCTATTTGGCAGTTCTAATTATTACACATCTTTAGTTTAAACACATTTGATTAGTCAATAACTCACTATCCTCCAAAAAATGAAACATAAATATTTGGCTAAATTAGATTTTGTCTTTCTGAGGAATACTGGCTTGTGGCTAAAACCTCTTATGAGATCTCCAAAGTAAAATGTTTTCATTTGCTGAAAGGCAGAAACCTATTTATTATATTTGGACAACTGCATTTTGAGTGAATATGGATGGAAGATAAAGATGGACATCTGGTGTTTTATTCACCACAGAAAGGGCAGCTCATTTTGTTTTGCTGTGTCAAAACAAGATTCATCTATCAGTGTGGAAGTAAAGAGCTTCCTTGGTAGTTTTGCGGTTGTTTATAGTTCAGGTCATGGGTCCCTGACCAAAGTTTCTTTGAGTGCTTATTTTAGAGCTGCTTATCAGTGGCTACAATTACAGGCAACTTTACTTGGGTGCAAACACTTCCCTCTGCAACCCCTAACCTGCAGTGGGTGTCTGATGTCAAGACCAGCCCATTGTTGAGGAATACAGACTGTTTTGTTTGAAGACCCAAAGACTGGAGAAAGAATTTTTGCTTGAAGAGACTTCAAAGTTATCTGTCAAAGTCACACTACCAAAATATAAAGTGGAGAAGCAGATTATTAAATAATTCCCTTTTATATTTTTTCTGATAAATATTTATAGGTGAGGCATATAACAAAACCTGTAGTTAAGTTTGAATAAATTTTCAAATCTTAATATCTTTAGCAATCTTTCATTTTTCAGTCTAAAAACTGACATGTTATTCTGATGCATAAAATGACTTGCTCTCTTGCAGAAATGAATAAAGGCAGTGTGGAGGAAAAAAAATTGTCTAGTGTACATACTTTGTATAACAGCTCGGCTTTAGATGATTCTGTCTCAATGAAGATAGAGCAGAATTTTAAATTAATCTAGTTTTTGGTAAAATGTATCTTCCAGTGGCTCAATAACCGTTTCATGTGACTAAATTAAAACAAAATACTTAACAAATGTATTTCAAGCAAATAATCTGCTGTAATTCAATAAATACTTTCTACACATAGTTTGCAATTTTAAAACATACTGATTTTAGGATCTCAGTAATGTGTGTCAGTATTGCATGTACCTGTGATAAAATGTAATAAATCCTCATGTTTAATTGCGACTAAGCAGTGGAAATAACCTCCTGTACTGCTGGCAAAGGTGTGCTGGAAGGAGAAAAATCATCAGTTCATGTAAAGGCATCTTCTGATGCTTGATATTGTGAGCCATCTCCTGTTCTGCAAATTACAAAACCATTCAAATATTAAGTTCACATATATTGGTTTGGGGTTTTTTTGGAAGGAATTTGTTTGTTTTCTTTTTAAAGAATAACTGTAGTAATGTCATGGAAAAAAAATCGTATTTGTTTCCTTATTTTGGATTAAACTGCAAAAGGGCCATTCAGCAATTGTATTCCATTACACTGACAAATGTGCATAAACGTCAGAGATGGGTTTTACATCCCCAGAAATTTGGTTTGTATTCCAAATCTCCACCCTTGGCTGAGCTGCTCGCAGCAGCAGCACATGAGGCTTTGCTCAGCCCAGCTTGAATGGCGCTTTCCAGAGCCTTAGAGGGTGAACAACACGACAAGTCGAGGAGGGGAGCAGAGGCACAGCTGACATGATCTCGGCTACTTAGGCCAGTAACTAGAGCATCTCTGAGCATAATGTGTGCTTTTGTTTACTTTGCTTGCTCTTCTGGGTTTTCCTTTTTGTTTTAGACAAGTGAATATCAGGTCTATCTGATCGCTACTCTGTCTGGCTGCATAATGCGCTGATTTGTTTTGGCAATGCAGGCAGGGCCCCATGCTGTCAAAAGCTTGCTAACACTGGGATGTGCAGTATGCAGATTGGGAGGTTTTAAAGAAATGTTAAAATTAACATTGT